>ML788495.1:518891-539054 GCA_009831015.1 Picea engelmannii
GAGAGAGAGAGAGAGAGAGAGAGAGAGAGAGAGAGAGAGAGAGAGAGAGGTTGTGATAGTGTGAGGCATGGAAATGAAAGGTCTAGGTCTAGGTCATGGTCTAAGTCTAGATCTAGGTCTAGGTCTTGGCATGCCTTTCCATGTATATAGGTCTTTCCATGTTTAGGTCTTACCATATCTTGGTCAAGGCCATGTATTTCCTTTCCATGCATTGCCTTGAAAATGTACCAAAATTGCTAGTGTGTGAGAGTGTGAGTGGGAGAGAGATGAAAACAGAGAGGTGAGGTAGAGAGAGTGTGTGAGAATGTGAGAGGGAGAGAAAGGAAGACCGCCGGGGGGGTAGAGAGATAGTGTGTGAGAGTATGAGAGGGAGAGAGAGGAATATAGAGAAGGGGGTATATGTAGGAGAGAGGGGTAGATGTAGGAGAGAGAGAGAGAGAGAGAGAGAGAGGAGGGGGGTAGAGAAAATGTTGTGTTTGTCCCTAAGATTCTAATGGTTGTCGTTGGAATCTAGTTAGGTCCCTAATACCAATCCCTAGCATTCCAATCCTTGTAATGACATCCATATTATACTTTTCAACTAAATATTCCATCTATAGGGCGTGTGTGATCGTTTAAGATCCTATGCATGGTCCATGAAAAAAAAAAATACTTTCGTCCCTAAGACATTGGTTTTTACCTTTCAACTATGGGCAATTTCTTGAGAATAATCTAATGTGTAAAACCTTGTAATGGTTCCTATATGACCATGGATAACGTGTATGAAATCTCTTAATAACTCATGTATCCTACTTGGTGGCTATAGATCCCATCTAAAGGGAATGCATAGTGGATCATGAATTCCTTTCGTACCATGATCCTTGGAATCTTCATTTAGGTCATATGACCCTTCTTTTCCTTACTTTACCATGGTTAAGATGCCAAGATCAATCCCTAGTGTGAAAAACCTCCTATATATTCTCATATCCCAACTAAATATTGCATATCCCTTTTAGAGGTCCTATGTGGCGATTTGAGACCATCTTGATGGACCAAATCCTTAAGATATTTATATATGAGTTGAGACCCTTTATTTCCTTGGCGATTTGAGACCATCTTGATGGACCAAATCCTTAAGATATTTATATATGAGTTGAGACCCTTTATTTCCTCTCCTTACTGTAATAGCCAGATTTAATTTTTACATCAATTTATTTTGATAAACTTTCACAGTAATTTCATAACACAGTCATTATAACAATAACTTCCGTAACTCAAATTTTACTATGAATAATAAAAAAAAAAATTCTAACATAATACAACAATGCATAAATTTTAGAGAAATACCTTAACTCTGATGCTAATAATCCTTCCTGTTGTCCGCAGCTTGCTTCCTTCCCGCTTCGCTTCCTTCCCGCTTCTTTAGAACACTATCCAAAAACGTCCTCCCTGCCGACTAGTTGGTAGGGCGGATATCAACGGATGTTAGCATTGGTAGGGCGTTAAATGCTTGCAAGTTCATAAAATTTTAAATCCAATGTTACTAACATGCCTTTCCAAACTAAATGTTTGCAAATTTACTAAATTAAAATTTTAACATAAAAAATTATGAAAAACATAGAAGTTTAAAAAAAATAATTGATGACCTAGGTTGAATAATTGATTCTTTAAATTATAATGTCAAATCTATTTAACTATCTATCTTTGGGAATATTATGGAACACTTCATATAATAATAATAATAATCTATTTTTAAGATCACGATCAAACTATACACCAAATTGGTGTATGTGACCCTCTTGTTTGTGGGACAAGGGACCCCCTCCCCTCAGCGATTTATCTCATATGGATACTATTGAACACTCCATGCCAAAATAAATTAAAAAAACAAATATTATAGAAAATGACAAATTCTAATGACTATTATGATAGCCTTAGTTTAATTTTGGCTGAAATCTAGTGAAAAATTGTTGGATCTATATATTTGAGTGGTTAATTCTGTAAAATCAAGTTTTTCAACATCCTTAATCCACTTTTACATCTAGAAATACAATTTAAATAACAAAAAAGTGTAATTCCATACATGACTCTAACAAAAATCCCAAAACATAGAACAATTAAACAACACTTATATGATAATTATAAGTGAAAAATACAACATCGTTTTATTTAAAAAGAATATTATGAATGATTAAATATAAATTCATCAAATGTAAATTCAACCATGGAACTTTTCCTCCCATGTTAAATGAGATATCAATGTTGATTATCCTTAATAGTTAAGGATGAAAATATTATTGATGAAGATTGGTCAAAATGATTGTGATACATTATATTTTCCTGTCATGTCTATGTATAATTATAATTTAATGTTTATGTAAATTTGTGATTTTGAATTTTCTTTATGATTTATGATTTGTAAATTAAATAAATAAATAAATTTAATAGTATCTATTATCTAAATTCATATATAACTATTAAAATTATATTTATATATAATTGATACGTTAATTACATATGTATAGTTTATATATTTCATCAACATGAATTTTATGTGAGAATTTTTTTATTAATTTAATACTTGGTTACTTTGTACGTAGTATCTAGACCAATGCCAATTAAGTTCTCTATCTATTTTTATTAAAAAAATTCAAGTGCAAGCAAAATGAATTATGCATGAATGTTCATTACACAACATTATACAACTTTACACATAACCATTTGTAAATTTGTTCATTCCTTCATTTGTCCGTGGTATTAAAACATCTTAATAAATTGATGACTTTCCCTTCTTCTTTTGTTCTTTTCTCTTTTACTAATTCATTGCTTGGTTACTTTGTACGCAGAGGCTAGACCAATGCCAACTAAGTTCCCCATCTATTTTTATTAGAAAAATTCAAGTACAAGCAAAATGAATTGTACATGAATGTTAATTACACAACATTATACAACTTTACACATAACCACTTGTAAATTTGTTCATTCCTTCATTTGTCCATGGTATTAAAACATCTTAATAAATTGATGACTTTCCATTCTTCCTTTGTATGAGGGAATTTGAATGACCAGCTCAATGGTTGTAAGTGTTATTAAGTGTTATTGTTAGTCATGCATTAGAATGCACTGCTATTCTAAATTAATCAAAATCACTTAATGAAAGTTGGCGTTTCAGAAAATAAAATGCCTCGCATTCATAAACATTACCTCAAAAGACAAATGGGAATTGTTGCACGTGGTTCCAATGGAAATAAATATTTCAATGTATGTATCTATAGACCAATGCTCCATCCACAAGAAGATTCTTAAGAAGATTCCTTGTATTTCTAATGGGTCACACAATGAATGTAAGATTTAATGGTGTACTTACCAGGTTACACTCCAGATATTTAGAAAACCAATCAATGACTCAATTAAATGAAAAAATGCTTTGTGGGTACAAGAGCCAAGTACTCGAGATATAGAGAAAATAACATTTTACATAAAGGGTTAATTACACTTGCGATCAAATCAAACAAATAATTGGAAGATAGTGGCATTATGGACGCATTAGAGAGTGCTATAGTATATGGTACTAGAACTAATTGGAACATTGTATATTCATACAAACCCACTACAAAATAATAAACACCTTTCAACAAACAATATCAAAATTGATTATAGAATGTCATTAAGAATTGAACAAACAAGACACTCAAGCTATTCAGGTGAGTGCACAAAGTTGGTGGACAAAAAAGTGGCAAGGGGGTTAGAAGGAATGTGCACTCGCAAGAATGTGTGTGCATTCTCTGAAACACACACATGTTCTTAGGAACATGCATGCATTATTGATGCTATAGGCTTGAAAAATCTAGAACCTCCACTTAGCTTGCCACATAGGTTCGTCAGCAGGAACGCGTGCATGTTCTTCCTCTAATATAGCATTTTTAATGGGCCACAACCGTGATTTTTCCCCATTTGCACACATCTCACTCATGTTTTTACCCTCATTGAGAAAATAGAGAGGAGGAACTCTATCAATATCTTTCCATCGTGTCCCAATCAAGTCGGGTATGCTTGATTTATCTTCTTTTCCTCCCAATTTAGTAATTTTTACTTTTATTCAATTAAGTTAATATATTCTAAAAGAATCCAACGTATAGAAATTTGTAATCTTATAGAGAAATCTCATCTAGAAATTTAGAGAGTGACCTCTTAGAGTTCCTCACATTTCCCCTTTAAAAGTAAGTGTAGAGAATTTACAAGAAATGTGATTATTTTATGGTTTTATTTATTTATTGAAATATGTATTGATGTTTTTTATATTTACATGCCGTGCATTATTAAATTGCAACATATATTATAAAATGGAACCTCGAGACGATGTAAACCTCCAACCAACAAACCAAGGAGAAGAAAACCCCAACCCACCACAACCACCCAACATAAAAACCAAAATTGATGAGGGGTTGGCCACTTTAAGAACACTTGCAAATCAACTAAGGGGCACAAGAGAACCAAGAAGGGAGTCCTTGGCCACTTCAATGGATGTCTTTGTGAGGTCCATTGCAAGTGCCCAAGGGACTTCTATTTATCAAGATAGGGAAATAATGTTTGAGTATTACAACACTGAATTGGATAGAAACTAAGTTAGAGACTTGGGTATTTCAAAACAAGAACTGATGTCTATTTTTAGGGATGTTCGATCTTCTCAACCACCATCTATGAAAAATAAATGCATTTGCATTGACTAGTGCGTCCACCCACAAATTAGTCAAAATTGGATGGATAGGTGGTACATGGTATTTGATAAATCTCCCTGCAATAACAGGGAGGTGCCTTTATATTTTTTGTGAAAATTGTCGGTTGAATTTATTTTGGGTCAACATGTCAACTACTTTGGCATGGGTGAATTCCAAAGGGTTGGTTGAGGCTCTACAAAAGATTGAAAACATGCTCGGTGTGATCCCATGTTAGTTACTCATTCTTTTAGTCGAAGGCCTAACTGATGCAACCCCCCTTTCTCTCCTCAAGGCTCTACAACCTCCCAGTCTAGGATATTCAAATAACTGAGCTGAATCAACTCTTCGAACCTTTGTCAGACCCTGCAATTGATTTACACAGGCCCCCTTTGGTTACCCACACAGGCTCAATTCACACACACACCCTTTCTTTGGCGTTTCTAGTAACTCTGAGTGGTGAGTGCTAGCTCCTCTACTAGTACCTGTTTCCTTATGACCACGGGTTATGACCTCCGGATGGCCCCTTCGTGACTTTAGGCTTCGACGGTTTTGGATGCAGCTGACTCCTTTTTCTCCGAACTCTAAACCGATGAAATGACCCGAATAAGATTTATGACCCACACTCCTCTGACAGCCAACGAGTGTGATCCACTTTGGGACTTCGGCTTTGGGATTTCCAAACGTTCCCACACCTTTTTTCCTCGAAGTGGATTTTACCCGGAGCTACGAATCAAGAACCACATGCTCATCTCGATCTATGGTCGAGATTTTCCTTTGATTTCCCCTTTGAGCGAATTTCGGTCAATGCTCCTTTGCTCTTCTTTCTCCTGGAGTGTCAATCCTCCGAAGTGACAGATCTTTTGCCATGTGTCCTTTTCCAATAGATGACTCAGATGAACTCTGACACTCCGGCCTTCGAGAGTTCTGATGCCTTCACTCTTCACTTCCTCCAGAGTGACTTTTCTTCGTAGTAAATTTCCACGATCCACGTGTCCCTTCATTCATCAATGACTCCTATTGATTTTGGCCTTCGGGAATTTTGACCTTCGTGAACTTACTCTTCATTTTCCCCGAAGTGTCCTATCACCGAAGTGATAGATCTAGTGCCATGTGTCCAAGAAACTAACATCTAGGATGGGCTCTTACCTCTAGAGTTTTGGACGACTTCTGGTCAACGACTCCACCTTCTCCTCATTATTCTTTGAAGTCCACGATATGATGACGCATGTCATCTTCAGATCGATGGTCACAATTGACTTCGCTACTTCGGGCTTCGGGATTTTTGCACACTCCACCCTCACTTTCCTCCAAAGTACCTTTCCTACAAAGCACATAGATCTTTGCCATGTGTCCTTTCTAGATTATTATAACCCTAAATTGCACCAGACATGCATACCTGGCATCAGGCCATCTAACTTGCTATCTTTTCCAAGCCATCACTGAACATCTCTTCTAAAAACCATCATTTTGAAGGTGTATGCACCCTGCACCATTATTGCTCGCGTACACACGCTTGTTGAGCCACTACAACCCGTGTACACTCACAAAATATCGGGAAAAATGAAAATTGCATAAGATACTAGTTTATGGGATGTTACTTAACCGTTTGACTGCCCATAGCCAGTCACCCCAACCATTATTATTTCATTTGGCCTATAAAAGAAGGGGTTGGGGTCCCATTTCAAAAAGAAGCACGAGAGCATAGAAACTCTACCCATTTCTGTATTCCCCCTTTGCCCCAATATTCGGCAACCACATTGTGAGTTTGAGCTAGAATTCCCTTTTTCTCCATTGCAAGCCCTTGCCATTCCCCTAGAGAGAACTGAACAGGAGAAGGAGACGTGGAAGCAGTTGGTGCATTATGAAAAGGAGCCCAGGACCGAGTTCAAGGAGCAGTGTCAGTCTCATATTGTAAGTGAATTTTGTAAGATTAATATAAAGAATTACTTTTTCCGTCTCGCCAAATGACGTCTTAAACTTATATGATTTGTTTGCATTTCTTGTTTATGATTTCTAACCCACTAATCCATATGTAGAATGCATGCTTGTAGTTTTTTGTTTGTCTTTTGGTGAATCCAGGTCAGCCTTGGGAGGAGACTTGCAGTCAGGAAGCAACTGAGTGCAAAGGGATCGACACCCGATGCAGAGTTTAAGGTATGCCTACCAGATCCCTATACCTTGTCTTTTATGTATGATTGTGGGGTAATGTCGGGATAGTTGATAAAAAGTAGGAGACTTTAAACGGTTAGCTCTGCCTACATTTTAGAACCCTGGTGTAGTCCGTAGAGGGGTTTTTCCACTATAGCAGAATTGGTGACCATACTGGGGAATGCCTCTAGGGTCTTTGGGGATATTTATTTTTGGGTGATTTGAATCAGTTTGTTTACTATTTTCTGAGTTTTTGTAAGCTTCTGTGTCTTTAAGGGATGATGGTCTTCCATACCAGTACTCCCTTCTTGTGATAGACTGTTGTTTTTTCATTTTTTTTTGAGTTACAGAGGTGTATGCGGTCTGTAGTGGGCTTGCACGCATGCTTACATGCCCTACCTTTGGACAGTCTACGTACATACACTGGCTACTGAAGTGTCAGTGGCGTGCCTGTGTTGAGAATTTTTTCCTAAAGAGAGGCAATCATCCTCTTCCTTGTTAGAAGTCACACTTCTCAGGGGTTTTCTTGATCTAGTCCTGGTCTCTGTTATAACAGTCTGTAGCTTAGGTTTGACTTCAGCATAACTTTCTTTTCATCAAAAGATTTCTTGTGTTTTCTTTAATAGGGTTTTTAGAAAAGTTTGTGAGTCTACTTTGATATGCCTGTTTGGTATTGTCACTAACTCCCTGCGATCTGGGATTGGGCCTGAATTCATTTCTTGATCCTAACTTATCGTCATTTTCCCCTTTTTTTCTTTAGAAGAAAAGAAGAGAATTCATTTTCAAATTTCTTGTTTTGAAGCATAAAACAATATAAAAAAAAAAACTTTCATCTCTTTATTTGGTAAAGTAGTTTAGGTTAGTTGATTCATTTACCAAGGAAAAATAAAGTTTTCTTAAGTTCTTTACTTGAATTCTTAGGACATTAAGTAGCTTGTAATCGAGAAAAATCTTGTTTCAAGTTTTTCTTTTCAAAGATCTGAGAAAAGTAGTTACGAAAAGTTTGGTGAAAGAGTTTCATTTGGCAAATATTTCTTAGTGAAGAAAGAAGTAGTTTGTTTTCAGTTTCATCTTATGCTCTTCTCTTTCATCTCTTAAAGAACATCACTAGTTTCATTTCCATTCATTTTGACTTAAGACAACCACTAAAATCAACCCTTAATTAAAAGTTATTAGACTTTGTGTTTGTAGGGTCCATCAATGCAGTCTAGGCTAGAGCCTTGATTTAGGATTGGATAGAAAACTCTTTAAGGCTACAAAAACAAACATAAGAGTCTGAGCTAGGGAGTGCTTGAAAGTCCAGTAACTGTGAAAGTTATCCAGGACCCCCTCTAACAAAGGGGATAAGCATGAGGTCACGTGCAGAAAGGTAGCATAACCCCTCCAAATCTGAACCAAGCGTAGTGGGGAACGCATATAGAGGGCTTATATTGGGATTTCGTTGATCACATTTGACACGGAGCTTCGTGGCTATCGAAGCCGTTCGATATCCTCATTCGTCTTCTGGAACACTTGCTTTCGATACCCTTGATAGGTTTCGAGCTTGATACCCTTCTCATTGTAGTCCACCCAACTGTTGACTGTACCCGTTTAGTGATTGTTCGCGCACTGGCAACCTAGCTGCCTTTATCTTAGTGACTTACAAAGGTGACTACGGGGGTATATTGCGGTACCTAGGGCAGACATCGGGCCACACTTTGTAGAGTATACCTGGAGGGTTCTTCCGTATTCGAGTTGCACTTGCACCGGTAAGTTGCTTTAGTGTTGTCTGTTGTAACTATTCTTCCAACTAGCTAGTGATCTGCTTGTCTTATCTCATAGGAGATTTTTCTAGTGTGTGCTAGTTTTTAAATGATTATAGAAAGCCCTAGTGTGTCATTGATCTTCTCACACAGTGGAGGATCAGGAGCTTCATTGGTCGCAAAGGATTTTGGGCTTGCTGCCGATTGATCTCGAACCACCCCCGCCATCGCTAGGGAGAAAACTAGACCAGCAAGGGTCTTTTGAGGCGACCAGGTTACATGAAACTGTGCTTGACTCATATCCGAGAGGAGAACATTTGATTCCAGAGGAACCAATAATTTCTAACCCTAGAGAGGAATATCTTGGTCTGTATAACCTTCCAATCACTAATCTATCGGTGCCCATCATCGTACAGGTTTAACCTTATGAGCGTTAGGTAGTGTCACAAGCAGCGATGGAAACAAATGCTTCTACTTCTTCAGGGAATACTCATATTCCCTCTACGGCTGTCACTACAGGGGGTGTTCCACCTCCTAACCAACCATCTCCAGTCCGGACCACTACGGTCTCGACTACCTCTACCTCGAGCAATGGTCTAATTCCATCTATGGCGACGATCACTACTCCTTTAACCCAGAGTGCGACATGCCCTTTGTTCTCATACGGGATGCATGGCTTCGGTATGAGCACTGTACGTTCCTACTCCACTCTACAGACTTTAGGTCTCTGGGAAGGGAGCTCCAATTCTCCTCTGCAAGGATCCATGGGATGCACTTCAGCACCCTAAAATGATTTCCCTTATGGAGGGGGTCATATACCTCCTTCGTCTCCTTCGCTCGACGGTGCTCACCAGCATTCTGTCGGGCTGAACGTAAACTATAGTTCATTTGGAGAAGGTAGTCAAGGACTTCCTTATAGCATTCTGGTAGGTTCGACACCGTTCTCTTTGTTTGACGCGTTTGGTAACAACGCTTTCTCGTCAGCTGCCATCTCGGCCGGGGGCAACCCCGGTTATGGACAACAAAATCTTATACAGGGTACTATTCCTGCACAGGGGGAAAAATTAGGAATTCCTTGCTCACAAGGACCATGGAATCCATGGCAGGGATCAGTTCCCTTGTCAGGGATTCCGAACGAGGGCAACCCCTTCCATAGCTAATGGAACCCCGGGCAAAGCTCAACACCTATGCTCGTCGGATCGACAGGGGATAACCCTTCCCAAAATCCTTGGAATGCGATGCAAGCCCAACCCTTTACGCCCTATTACGGGAGTCAACCGATGATGTCTCAACAAGCACAGAATCCATACGTTGGTCACGACCATGGTTATTACCAGAACCCTAGCGAGCAACCTAACTTTTCCTAGAAACCTGGTGCCAGCCAAACTCCAGGATCCTTTTTCCCTGGTTATAATCGACAACCCAAATTACCATTTCTGGAAACTTTGCACTTGCTAGACTTGACAATGTTATTAAACGACCCCATCTGTCATGATCCACGTTGGCCTCCTATGCTGACCAAGTTGCCTTCGTACATTCCAAAGTTCGAGGCCAAGCCTAATGAATATCCAAACGATCATGTGACTACTTTCCATTTATGGTGCTCATCCAACTCATTGAGAGACGACTTCGTCTAGTTGTGTTTGCTTCAACGCACTCTCATCTGGAGTGATGAAAAATGGTACATCGAGCTTGACCACTCAAGATACTCTTCCTTTGGTGAATTGGAAATGGATTTCTTAAACCATTTCCAATTACCTGTGAGATAAGATGTTGGCACTGAATTGCTGGCCAACTTTGAGCAGACAAAAGCAGACCATATCTCAGATCACATCCAAGAATGGAGATGTCGGAAGAGTTTGATAAAAGTGTTAGTCCCACCAGCATTCCTTCTTGAGTGGCTCCTTAAGTCTTTGGTACCCTAGTTGTCTAAAGACGTCGCAACGCTAGGGGTGTTTTCAAAGGAATGTGTGATAATGAGAGCTCAACAGCTAGAACTGATTTACTCTCAGTCTAGTTTACTTTACGAAGTATTGATAGATGCACCAAGGTCGATACTTGACAAGACCAGACAGAGGTTTGGACCACATTCCGATGGTATTGTAGTTTCAGTGCAAATGAAGCCCGTTGATCATCTGCCAAATCAATTGCAGCAATTGTTTATATAGCAGACAACGACCAGCCAGACCACTGGTTCGGTTGTTCCCGCTACCCAAAAGTCAGATGTACACAGTGTGCAATCGAAAAACCTGAAGGCCACCCAGCATCCTGATGGAAAGAAGAAACAACGAAAGAAGGGTAAGGGGGATAAGAAACCTACTGATAATGCTGGCGGGGGAAACACTAAAAATAAGAAGTCGAAGTATCTATGTAATCTTTGCACGGAATACCATCTGAATCACCAGTTCCCTCGTCTTGCGGAGGCCCAAAAGATATTGGCACAACAACAACCTGTCGTGTTAACAAACCCGTTTCCACATGGGAAAAATCTAACTCAAGCCTCTTCGAGCATGGAAGGGGGCAGTCAGGGACCCCCTCTATCTTCAAATAATCCTTCGTCTGTGAATGTATACATGATGAAAGGTAGCATTGACATAACAACTAGGAAACGCGACTACGGAATGTCAAACACCTCTGAGAAAGGTAAAGAAGCCGAAAAACCATCTCTTCCTCTCCAGATTGAGAGGACATTGGGTGAAAAAATGACACGCATCCCAAAAGGTGCGTTCAAGAAAGCTTCCCACAACCCAAACTCAAGGGCCGCTCAAAACTACTCTGTGGTGGAAGATTTGTCACAAACCCTTTGTACAATGTCTACTTTGGAAGTCCTCTAGAGTTTCCCTTCCCAGAGAAAGGCTGTGTTAGTTTCCTTAGGATCTGCTGAGACTTGTAATCTAGGAACGATCATGCTTGATACGACCGACTTAAAACCTCGTCTTGCTTACCATGTAGCATTTCAGATAGTAGTGGCTTACACCACAAAAACTTTTACTCAGAACATTTTTCGCACAGTGGTTGATGAGGGTGCCTCGACATGCGTGATGTCTTTGGCATGTTGGAAGGCCATTGGTCAGCCCGTTTTGTCTCTGTCACCTACTCTTCTTACCACTTTCGATGGTCGTTCGTTCCAACCACATGGAATCATACCCTCTTTCCTTGTGAAGTTAGGGGAGAAGAACGTGTGCATCGAGGTTGAAGTGGTCGATGCGTCTCTCAACTATAATCTATTGTTAGGAAGGAGTTGGATCTATGCTATGCAAGCAGTGGTCACAAAATTTTTCCGGGTCTTATTGTTTCCACATGAGGGTCGGATCGTGTCCATTGATCAGTTATCCTTCTCCCATCCTGACCCTTCATCAGGGTATCCATGGTCCCGATGATTGATAACCCTCAGCCTGGCATTGTCAACATAGGGGTTGGTTTTTTCCCACCTTTGATGGGTACCTTTGATTACCCACCTCCGAAAGGCAATGTCCATTACATGTCGGCTATCCCAGACCAACCTAGGCCCAAAATATTTCAAATCTCTTCGTTTTGCATGACTTACTTTAACGATCCATGGAATCTTCCTTCCCCATCATCCACGATGGAAGGGACAGGGCACCATGGCATGCCCATGCCTTTTTCCATGGAAGAAGTTGCGTACTCTATAGTTCGACAAGCTTTTGTCGACCCTGATCTGACTCCCGCACAGGAGTTAGATTTGGTTCTCGAGCCTACTTGGGCTCAAGGTTCCCTCATCGATACTGATTCTTTAGACTTAGTATTTCCCTCAAACGAGGAGATTATTGAGGCAATGACTATTTCGGAAAGACCTTGGGATGATCTTCATCACAGATATTACTTCCTCCCAAAGTTAAGAAGAATTGAAGCTGGTGAATTCACTCTGACTATGATTGGAGATAAGGCTTGTCCTATCAATCCTTTGGCTACGCACGCTATTTACACTGAAGGAAATATGGAAACCATTTCTCAAATGATACCTATTGATATCTCCAGAACCCATGGCGTCGTGGATAATATCCTCGTCGGAGCGGACTTCTCCCCCGAGGAGATTTGAATCTACACAGATTTATTTAAATAATTCTGCGATGTGTTTTCCTGGTCTTACGATGAAATTCCAGGCATAGATCCAAGAATCATGAACATGAAATCACGACATATCCTGATGCTAAGATAGTCTGAAAGAAGCTTCATCCAGTCAATCCTAGGAAAGTAGCAGCTATTAAGGCTGAAGTAGAGAAACTACTCCAAGCTGGTTTCATCTACCCCATCCAATTAACTCAATGGGTATCAAATCCCGTGCCAGTCAACAAAAAATAGGGTACAATTTGCGTATGTATGAACTTCCATGATTTGAACAAAGCCTGTCCAAAGGACAATTTCCCCACACCATTTATTGACCAGATAGTCGATGAATGCACAGGTTGCAAAGCCTTTTCTTTCATGGATGTTTTTTCGGGATATAATCAGATACAGATCAAGGCCGAAGACCAACACCAAATCGCTTTCATTTTCCCGTCAGGTACATTCACTTATCGGAAGATGCCTTTTGGTCTCAAAAATGTTGGAGCTACTTTTCAGCGGGCCATGTCTTTTTCTTTCCACGACCTCAAACACATAGTTGAGGATTACCTTGATGATTTAGCATCACGATCTCGCAAGAGAGTTGATTATCCCGCACACCTCTGACTTATCTTTGACCAATGTCGCTACTACCGGATTCACTTGAATCCAAAAAAATGCATTTTTTTCATCACATCGGTTCGTCTTCTAGGTTTCATAGTTTCGACAATAGGGATCATGGTCGATCCTTTAAAGGTTGAGGCGATAGTTCAGTTGCCTCCCCCGTGCACAATCCCTCATCTTCAAATTTTGCAAGGAAAAGTGAACTTTTTACGGCATTTCATCGCAAACTATGATGAGATCACAAAGGGTTTCATGCATTTATTGAAGAAGGACGTTCCTTTTCATTGGGATGAAGCCACTCAATGCTCTTTCGAAGCATTGAAATGCGTCCTCACATCTACCCCTCTGCTTCGGCCACCCAATTATAATAAAGATTTTTTATTGTACTTGGCCACTGGGGAGTCGACCCTCGATATGGTCTTAGTTCAGGAGGATGATTTTCTCTCTAAATACGTGATTTATTACCTAATATGAGGCCCGGTTGGACTAGAGCTCAATTATTACCACATTGAAAAACTTGCGTTGGCAACAATCCATGCTATCCAACGGTTTCATCATTAGATCTTGTTTCGCAATACTATCTTCATTATTGTTGTGAATCTGTTTCAATACGTGTTGACACGACATGTAATCGATGGAAAGATCAGTAGATGGATAGTTATCCTCCAAGAATTCAACTTGGATTTCATTTTGGAAAAATCCAAAAAGTCGTTGGTCTTCATGGAACTCATATCGGAACTTCTGGTTGAATCAGGTCATGTCATACCCGAACAATCACCTATCAAAGGAGACATGTTTTTTTATCGCGTCTTCCGACCCATGGTATGGAGATATACTAGTCTATCTCCAGAATTTGAAGTGCCCTAGCTCTACTTATCGTAATGACCTTCTCCATATACGCCATCAGGCCAAGAACTATCTCATACTCGAGGACACTCTGTATCGTCGAGGTGTAGATTGCATCCTTCGCCAATGTCTCACTCATGAAGAAGCATAAATTGTGCTTAACGATTGCCACACAGGATCATGTGGTAGTCATTTGTTTGGGTTGGCAACAACCCAAAATATTTTACGAGCCATTTACTTTTGGCCGATGTTAATCAAAGATTGTGTTGAATTAGTCAAGAAATGTCACCCATGTCAGATCTTCTCTTGAAAGATGAGGGAACACCCCACTCCCATGTTTCCCTTTATCACAGTTGGTCCCTTCACCAAGTGGGGGACTGATTATGCTACATCCAACCCTCCTTCCACAAGGGGGCACCATTACATCATCGTAGCAGTAGACTACTTCACGAAGTGGGTCGAAGCTATGCCAATGTTTAAATATGATGGCGAGACCGCAACTCTCTTTTTGTTTAACCAGATAATAGCAAGGTTCGACGTCCTGAGAGATATTTTCAATGACCATGGCAGTCACTTTCATAACAAAATGATGTTTGAGTTAACGTCAAAGCTTGGGTTGAGGCAAGAAAATTCGTCACACTACTACCCACAAGTGAATGGTCAGGTGGAAGCTGTGAATAAATCCCTTAAGACTATTCTCGAGTGAACGATCAATTCGGCTAGGTCAAATTGGCATTTGATGTTGTACTCAACATTATGGGCCTACTGAACATCTGTTAATACTACAACCAGTTTCTCACCTTTTCAACTCGTTTACGGGATGGAAGTAGTATTTCCTATAGAGTGTCATATCCCCTCTCTAAAGTTAGCAGTACATTTATTTCCAGACACTTCACCGCTCGAAGAACGCTTATTATATCTTGAGCAACTCGATGAGCAGTGTCGGGATGCAGCCTTGGCTAATGAGGATCACAAAAAAAAATTCAAGTGTCAGTATGATCGGTCGGTCCGTCCTCGGATTTTCTCTGAAGGCGACCTTATCCTAGTCTATGACCAAAATAAGGACCCCTTAGGGGCAGGCAAGTTCAAGCCCATGTGGTTCAGACCTTTCATTGTTAAGGAGGTTCTAAAGAAGGGCACTTATCGTTTGGTGGACTTTGAGGGAAATGCTTTGGCGGAGCCTAGAAATGGGCTCTACCTCAAGAAGTATTACTCATAGGTGGGTCGCCTTGTGTGACTTATTGTAACATATATATAGTCTTATACATTTTCTTTTTAGTTTTTGTCTTTTTGGTTTTATGTACGTGTCATTTTTTTATGTCATATTTTTCACTGTGACAGATGTCAAGTGAATCATAGGTGTTCGTTGGGTTTGTGGACGGTGCTAGACAACACACTTGGAGGCTTGCTTTTGCATCTTGGGTGATTATCACACCTCAGGGCCAGTTGTTATCTTCAAGAGGTATTTATTTAGGTGACGCCACAAACAATGTCACCGAATACAATGCAGTCTTAGAGTTGCTTCATGACACTTTGTCGCATGGTATCTCTCACCTCCAGGTCTACTTAGATGTTCAGCTAGTTGTGTCCCAGTTAAATGGGGTTTACTGCATTCACGATCCTACTCTACACCGACGGTTCCTTAGGGTACATCTCTTAGAACGAAGCTTTGATTACATTACATATATCCATGTTCCTAGGAGATCAAATAAAATCATAGATACCCTAGCTAATCATGTATTAGATTGACATATTGCACACGTGTAAGAAAAATCACACACACACACATGTAAACACATTTGTAAAATAGATGTAATCCATAAAACATAAAAAGATGTAAATATCCATATATATATCAAAAATATCAGAGTACAAGGGTGGGCGCAAGCACCTCAAAAATATGTCCAGTAAGAGTCATGGGGCTCATGCCCTCAAAAATATAAAAAAAGTTCTCTCGACATGTAAGTAGTCTAGCCTAGCCAAGGGTGGGGCCTGTTGGTCCTGCCATAGTGAACAACGACGTTTTCCAAACACTGGAAGAGCTGGACCCAAGTCCGTGGCACCCCAACTACATGAGGTTGCATCGACAGTGGGAGATCCTCAATCTCCACCATAGGGAATGTATGAGTGAGCATGGTAAGGTCCCCCTATACCCGTCTCAATACTCTCTCAGCCTCTTTGGTTGGAGGCCCCCCTGCTGCTGTTGTTGGTCCGATGACTGCAGCTGGTCCTACCTATGGTCAAGGACGCCGCCTAGTCCTCGAGAAGTCTGTTGGACGTAGTGGTCCCACATATGTACATAACATATACGTAAGTGTCAGATACTCTGGTGCACAAAAAAATGATATATATAAAAAGACATAAAAAATTAAATAAACTTTGAAAAGAAAACTTACCCATCTCTCCTCGCTCCGCCCCAGGAGGTACAGACATGTTAGGATCCATAGAAAATTTGATCCCAGCATAGGGGTAGTCCTCTATCGCCGAAATATTTTGTGACCACCAATCAAAAAACTTGTCATCGAAGGCTTCGATGGTCCTCCCTCCCCCCTGTTGCAGCAGTAGCGCCGCCCATTTGCATAGCACCAAGAGAGAGGCCTTGTGCCCTTGTATAGTCTCTCAAGGACTAAGACTAGGTACGTTCTCGAAGAAAAAGGAGCACAAAATGGTCCCAAACCCAAAGTTTCAATTGTTTCATATCTAACACTATGTTAAATGTCTCTTCATGCAATCCAACATGGTGGTACTACAATAAAAAATCCATGCATTTAAGCACCGTACCGCATAATGCATGTGTGCCTGGGAATCCTGATGTAAAGATGTGGATCTAGTGATCCACCCAATGAGTAAAACTATCACTATGAGTGATAGGTTGTTGATCTTATGTGTAGGCACCTGAGAACCTACTTTTCCAGTACCAGCCTCGCAATGGAGTCCAATCAACTCCTCAATGTTGTGAGGCCCGGGGGGGAAAGTGTGCAAGTTGACTGGATCCCCTCCCCTTGAGATACCAGTCAAGAAGTAAATGTCCTCATTCATTGGAGTCAATGACTACCCCTCGAGCATAAATGCCTCTGTGTCACGATGCTAGTAATATATAAAATCATTTAGCAACCTGGGTTGTGCCCTCATAAACGGACACTGGAAGAAGTTTAACAAACCACATTGTGATAAAACAACGATAGCAGCAGGGTCCTCTAAGACCAAGAAATCAATGTCCTCATGCTCCCTCTCTCTCCAATGAACATACATCCTGCAAAATGAAAAATGTATGGAGAGTTAACTCTTGCATTTTCATTTTTTTCACTTATTTGAGGGTGTACGCGGGCTGTCTTGGGGACAATCGCGTGTGCATGCGGGAAAATTATCTTATGCCTGTGTGTACACACAACCTGTTCTTGGACAACCCACGTACACATAGGGCCGACCTTTTTAAAGGACAATGCCCCCCACAAAAAACAAAAATAAATGCAAAAATGAAAGATGGAAATATAAGAGAGGTTAGTGTGTACTTACTTGGTCCAAACGGAAGTTTGTTTCATCCACTGAAGCTCCTGGAATCAACTATTTAGGTAAAGGGGTGTTTTTTGACTTTTGGTTAATTCTCAAGTTACAATGGTGATAATGAGCTGCCAACATTCTATTTATAGGTTTTTTGGCCCCTTTTTGTCATTTTTTGGACCCTTTTGTCATTTTTTTCTAGCTTGAAAATTGTTTACTATGGTTCTCGAGTTTCTCGGGGGATGTTACAATAAGTGTTGCTTTGGGTATTTGGGAAACTTTTTGAGAGTTGGGTCATTTTTAAAGGTCTTTTGCTAAAATGTTGTTTTTCCAACTTTGTGCATGTAAGATAGGATTCCACCTCCACGTGTTACACCTCGTTGTCTTTTTCGATTTGCCATAGGATCGATCCCACCGAATTGCAACACAAAACCCTCACTCCTGCTCTAGAACTTAGAAGTGTCGTAATTTAGTGGTAGAGCCTACTTTCACATGGATGCCCTAGGTAGATCCCAGTTGAATTTTGGTGTCCATGCCGTCACTAATGACTATAGGCTCGGGAGTCCTTATTAGTTTTTCCTAATTACGAGTTTGAACCTCATTTACATGATTCATTATCACTCTTGACCTCACCCTCGGGACGCCCAAAACACAATGGGTCTTCTTTTAAGCCCTTTTCAGACCCTCTAAACATGAAAAGATTGACAAGCGATCTAGTTTCCCTTCACGCTCGCAAAACTAAAATTTGAAGTCACGTCTGTCTGGCGGTAGTTTACCCCTTTTTTGGTCTGGATGGTCAATTGTACGAACAAAGGTATACTCTAGGAGCCCCGGTTCTCTAGAAGAGTATTCTCAAGTATAGATTCAACCCTTTTTTGGGCCTGAGGGACTAAATTTATGAAAAAGGAATGCCCACAGAGTCCATAGTTAATCTTTTTTCAGACTCCCTAAAATTGAAAATATTTTCGAGTGACCTTGTCTCTTCACACTTGATAAATTGGTTCAGAAGAACATCCCTTACGGAGTCCATAGTTAAGCTCTTTTCAGACTCCTTAAATATGAAAATATTGTCGAGTGATCTTTTCTTTGTCACACTCATTAAAATTTGTTAAGCCCAAATATTGGCTCATTACCCCTTAATTGGGGCATATTATATTAGTAATGTTATCTTATTTATGTCGGATTTACGCCATTAGTTGTAATTATATCTCCTAGTCTCCTATATATACCAAGGAGACATTTTCATTTTGAATCATCTTGGACTTGAACATTTAAGTGGGGTAAAAGGAGGTTTCCCCCTCGAAAAGGCTTATTATCTGAAATTATCTCCTTTTCAATGCGTTGAGTACTTTTTCTGAGGATTTTCTATGCTATATTGATATTTGGTTCTTAACATATGGTATCAGAGCTCAAGGTCTTGGGGTTTCGCTGCTACATCTGAGAAACCTTGGAATTTTCTCTATAACTTTGTTTCTACAATGTTTCGGAAGGAACGTCTTGGAGGATATTTAGTAGACAGATCAATGTACGTTGGGTTCAAAATTCATCTCCTAAGGCCTTATACTTTCGGAGATACAACCTGTACAAGATAGGGTTCTAGAATCATCCTGAACTGAGTCATTGCGGAATTTTCGCTATAAAAACGTTTCTGTAATGTTACAGACCCTAAAATTTGGAGTATATTTACAAAAATTAGTAATTTATATGTGTTAAAAATTTTAGCTTCTGGGTCATCTTAAATTTGTAGATACACCTTGTGTAATATAGGGTATCTAACTAGTCCTATTGACTAGTCTCAAGAAGGTGTTCTAGGTAAAACAATCATAACTTCTTCCTAGAGTATCTAAATTGCATGGAACTAGTTTCATTGGATCGTGGACAGTCTGTAGTATTTCTGGTGTGAGTTTCAAAATTTTATATCAATTATTTTGTGCGGGGCACACTATACAAGTGAGATCTCCTGGAAAGGCCAAAAATAGGCAAGTTGTGGGGAAGTTACCATAAATTCCACTTGGAACATCCAATTTTGATCAGACCTATGGCATTGTAGAGAAGAAATATCAGATAAATACATAAAATAAAGTTTCATACCCAGAAGGGCCGAAACTTGGGAGATACAACAGAAAAAATATTGTCTAGTAGAACCACCTCAAAATGAAGGTTTAAAAGTGAAACTTGGCCAACATGCCACCCAAAAAGGGAACTTCTACACCAAATAAGCCTCCATAAAATCCTACTTGGACTCTTGATGAAGGTGAAGAAATGCGTAGGGACATAAATGAACTACAAAATAAGATGGATTCAATGGAAGCTAAGTTGGATACTAAGATGGATTCGATGGAAGATAAGTTGGATACTAAGATAGATGGTTTAAAAGGGGAGATCATGGAAGTATTAAAAAATTTCGTAACAGAGAAGACACCTGAAAGTGAAAATGCATCCCATGAAATTCATGATGAGGACACAAAGAAGGTGAATCAAGAATGGAGAAACTCCAACTTTGGTTTGAAGACCAACCACGTTCCTAAGATTGATATGAG
>ML788495.1:545420-577829 GCA_009831015.1 Picea engelmannii
TCATCTTGGACTTGAACATTTAAGTGGGGTAAAAGGAGGTTGCCCCCTCGAAGAGGCTTATTATCTGAAATTATCTCTTTTTCAAGGCGTTGAGTACTTTTTCTGAGGATTTTCTATGCTATATTGATATTTGGTTCTTAACAAGATTATTTTGAAATAGACGTCTGTTAGGTGCTAGTTTACCCCTTTTTCGAGCCGACTAGACTACCTTCGAAAAAGGTTCCCCAGTGGAGTCTTCTTTTATGCTTTTTCAAACTCTCTAAAAATGAAAAACCGTCGAGCTTACCTTCTCTGGGATTGTTAAAATTACATCGAAGGACATTATCATTGTGTCTCATTAATCACATTTTCATTCCTGCGTATTTGGCCTAATGTCAACTCCATGTTTCTCTTAACTGAACCATCTAAAGCATGCCTTACACACAAGCCCTGTAGCATTTTTCCTCTGCGTCTTGACACCTTGGCCCATGGAGGATTTTTTCCGAGTGTTCCTTTCCTGCATATGTCCCCTTGCTCTGAGCATCAGTGTGTTCCTTGCACTTGGAACTATTATGTCTACGACACTCATTCCTCCTTTGTAACGTAACATTCTTTCATTCTTTTTCAAACTTTCCAAGATTATTGAAAAAGACAAAAAAATCAAATATACCCAAAAAAGAGGAAGGGAAAGGTATTTTCTTTTTTGTTGGCAGCACAACAAGTCGCCCTTGGACAAATCACATCCTTACATTTGTTCTTCAAGCTCTAGGATTAAATATGACCTCAGGAAGCTATTCTCGCTACATAGAGCTGTGTCCTCCTCCATCTGGTTACCCTTCCAAACATATGGAGAGTTCGCATTGCCTCCTGCATCGTGAACTTATGTCAATGCCATGCTGCTTGAGTCTCATATTTTGTCATTCTTATGTCCAAGGGAAGTTTTACTACGCTTGATTCGGCCCTTCTACAGTTTGTCTCTTGTCCTCATGCCCGACCACCCCGAAAGACCAATCAAGTCCTTGTTCGAAATCAATGAAGTTCTCTGCCTAATCATCGAAATCCTCTCGTCTGTTCCCGACGAGCAGTCGAAGACCTCTGGGTAGTGAAGTCGTACACTGATATTACACTCCTACCTGAGTTTTGAATATTTTGAAGTTGTTGCTCAAGCTCTAATGACCTCATCTCCAGCCATCAGGAGTCGTTGGATTCTTGAAGATGGATACTATACATGTATATATTTTGATTTTGAGATGTATATCCACTGTGTACTGCTCGCGGCTACACTTTATATATTTATATGACATGGATCTGCAATGTATTTGATTGGCAGCCATGATTTTATTTTATCCTGAGCATGGGTATGCCTGCCTCGATGAGACAAATTGTTATTTTGCAGATGACACCTCCTGAACTCTGGTCCCTGGGCTCACTTGCTTCGTACATTGGTGAATATTTGTAATCTATTTCGGCCATCAGATGCTCTTCTAACCTCACACATTAGGGGGCATCTGTTATCAACCTAAATTGCACTAGACATGCATACCTGGCATCAAGCCATCTAACTTTCTATCTTTGCCAAGCCATCATTGAAAAACTCTTCTAAACACCATCATTTTGAAGGTGTATGCGCCCTACACCACTACTTCTCGCGTACACATGCTTGCCAAGCCACTACAGCCCGCGTACACTCACAGAATATCGGGAAAACTGAAAATTGCATAGGATACTAGTTTCCAGGTCGTTACTTAACTGTTTGACTGCCCATAGCCAATCACCCCAACCGTTACTATCTCCTTTGGCCTACAAAAGAAGGGGTTGGGGTCCCATTTCAAAAATAAGCACGAGAGCATAGAAACTCTGCCCATTTCCCTATTCCCCCTTTGACCCAATATTCGACAACCACATTGTGAGTTTGAGCCAGAATTCCCTTTTTCTTCATTGCAAGCCCTTGCCATTCCCCTAGAGAGAACTGAAGAGGAGAAGGATATGTGGAAGAAATTGGTGCATTGTGAAGAGGAGCCTAGGACCAAGTTCGAGGAGCAGTGTCAGTCTCATATTGTAAGTGAATTTTGTGAGATTAATATAAAGAATTACTTTTTCCGTCCCGCCAAATGACGTCTTAAAAGATTGAGAACATGCTAGGTGTGATCCCATGTTAGTTACTCATTCTTTTAGTCGAAGGCCTAACTGATGCAACCCCACCTTCTCTCCTCGGGGTTCTATGACATCCTAGTCAAGGATATTCAAATAACTGAGCCGAATTGGCTCTTCGGACCTTTGTCAAACCCTGTAATTGATTTACACAGGCCCCCTTTGGTTACCCGCACTGGCTCAATTCACATGCACGCCCTTTCTCTGACTTTTCTAGTAACTTTGAGTGGCGAGTGCTAGCTCCTCTACTAGTACCTGCTTCCTTATGACCATGGGTTATGACCTCTGGATGGCCCCTTTGTGACTTTAGGCTTCGACGGTTTTGGATGTAGCTGACTCCTTTTTCCCCGAACTTCGAACCGATGAAATGACCCAGATAAGATCTATGACCCACACTCCTTTGACAGCCAATGAGTGTGATCCACTTTGGGACTTCGACTTTGGGAGTTCCAAACGTTCCCACACCTTTTTCCCTCGAAGTGGATTTTACCCGGACCTACGAATCAAGAACCACGTTCTCATCTCGATCTATGGTCGAGATTTTCCTTTGATTTCCCCTTCGGGCAATTTTCGGTCAACGCTCCTTTTCTCTTCTTTCTCTTGGAGTGTCAATCCTCTGAAGTGACAGATCTTTCGCCATGTGTCCTTTTCCAATGGACGACTCACATGAACTTCGATGCTTCGGCCTTTAAGAGTTCTCGTGCCTTCACTCTTCACTTCCTACAGAGTGACTTTTCTCCATAGTAAATCTCCATGATCCATGTGTCCCTTTGTTCATCAATGACTCCTATTGATTTCGGCCTTCAGGACTTTTTCCCTTCATGAACTTACTCTTCATTTTCCCCGAAGTGTCCTATCACTGAAGTGATAGATCTAGTGCCACGTGTCCAAGAAACTAATGGGGCTCTTACCTCTGGAGTTTTGGATGACTTCTGGTCAACGACTCCACCTTCTCCTCACTTTTCCTCGAAGTCCACGATATGATGACGCGTGTCCTCCTCAGATCGATGGTCACAATTGACTTCGCTACTTCGGGCTTCGAGATTTCTGCACACTCAACCCTCTCTTTCCTCCAAAGTACCTTTCCTACAAAGCACACAGATCTCTGCCATGTGTCCTTTCAAGATTGTTATAACCCTAAATTGCACCAGACATGCATACCTGGCATCATGCCATCTAACTTGCTATCTTTTCCAAGCCATCACTGAACATCTCTTCTAAAAACCATCATTTTGAAGGTGTATGCACCCTGCACCATTACTGCCCATGTACACACACTTGTTGAGCCACTATAACCCACGTACACTCACAGAATATCGGGAAAAATGAAAATTGCATAAGATATTGGTTTTTGGGTTGTTACTTAACCGTTTGACTGCCCATAGCCAGTCACCCCAACCGTTATTATCTCCTTTGGCCTATAAAAGAAGGAGTTGGGGTAACATTTCAAAAAGAAACACGAGAGCATATAAACTCTGCCCATTTTCGTATTCCCCCTTTGCCCCAATATTTGGCAACCACATTGTGAGTTTGAGCCAAAATTCCCTTTTTCTCCATTGCAAGCCCTTGCCATTCCCCTAGAGAGAACTAAAGAAGAGAAGGATACGTGGAAGAAGTTGGTGCATTGTGAAGAGGAGCCTAGGACCGAGTTCGAGGAGCAGTGCCGATCACATATTGTAAGTGAATTTTGTGAGATTAATATAAAGAATTACTTTTTCCTTCCCGCCAAATGACGTCTTAAACTTATATGATTTTTTTACATTTCTTATTTATGATGTCTAACCCACTAATCCATATGTATAATGCATGCTTGTAGTTTCTTGTTTGTCTTTTGGTGAATGCAGGTCAACCTTGGGAGTAGACTTGCAGTCAGGAAGCAACTAAGCGCAAAGGGATCGACACCGGACGCGGAGTTTAAGGTATGCGTACCAGATCCCTATACCTTGTCTTTTATGTATGATTGTGGGGTAATGTCGAGATAGTTGATAAAAAGTAGGAGACTTTAGACGGTTAGCTCTGCCTACATTTTAGAACCCTGGTGTAGTCTGTAGAGGGGTTTTCCTGCTATAGCATGGATCCAATGATCCATATCTCTTTGGCCTTCACGATAATGGATCTTTTCTCCAGGGAAATCTCCTAGAACTTTATCTCCCAAAATATTTGATGTGTTGCCACGTATCCTCCTTGATACCGACAGCCGAGATTTATTTGTCCTCTACAACACTTCGACAATACTACTCCTTGAATACTTTCAAACCTTTGAATACATGAAGTTTCAAAGGGCTCTAAGGTTACTCTCGATGAAAATTCCTGAGATCTCACTATCTAGAAAGATATCGGCTCCTCTGAATGGATCTTTATCGTTTATTTGGAAAATTTTCAGTGGGCTCCTCCCTACTGAAGAATTTTTGTCTTCTATCTCTTCTGAGCTTGTTCCCCCTCAAACACTTTAACCTATTAGAATGAATTCTTCGACACTTAGCCAAATGTCAACCCTGTGCACACCTTACAACAAGATTCTTTCACTTAATCCCTTTGTGGATGATTGTGCACTCCTTGCAATAGTTCTTACATGACTCAGTTGTTCCTCCTGAACAATACGACACCGAGTTTGTTTCTGCCTACACACACCTGTTAGAAAAATAGGACGGTGGAGCAATAAAATAAAACAAATGCGGAAACAAAACACAAAAGATACACAATACAATAGAGACACATATTTATGTGGTTCACCCAATGTGGGCTACGTCCACTAGAGAAATTTCCAGGTCCTTCCTTTATTATTATCCAGCAAATGAAGGGATACAACCTACAACAAACCCGATGTAACTTCCTCTTCTTTCTCTCACAATATCCTATCTCAGAATACAATATTCTCCATAATGCATAGCCATAATACATTTCCATCATAACAGAGGGTTTCCTTATAGGTGTCAAAACCCTAACATAATTTCTACCATTAGATCTGCGACCTTATAATGAATGGTCCAGATTTACAATGAAATTACAATATACTTTTAAAAGCCAATTTTTCCTTCAAGGGACGCTGCCCCCGGAACCCCCATCCAAGGGTAACCCCCCTCTGCACTCCCCCACATGGAAGAGTGTACATACTTATGGGGTGTAAATACTTCATGGGTATAAACACAGTTGAAAAAAAAAGACCTCTGAATCAGGAAGATAATCAGGCTCCACAAGAAACAACACCTTCGAGTTATCTCTCCTTAACTTCTGAGTAAAAATATTCTGTCAACTCACACCTTACGGACACTATGCAATCCTTGCAAATAAAAGCTTCACGTTATCTATTCTAAGCTTCTGATTCAAAACAAACTCTGTCAACGCATACCTTGTAGACCCTATGCACTCGCTACATGGGCTCGAAGAAGAGAAACAATTGAAACTTATCTAATCCTCACAGATTCATACATTCAACCATGTAATGCATTCATAACATAAGAACAAGTAATAACGTAGAATTTCAATTAAACAGAATGCCTACCATTCATTCAGATAGACACAGTAACAACAACACCAAACATTTGGGTCAACTCTTCTTTGTTATATTCATTCAAATTATATGTACATGGAATCATACAAGTCAATAAGCTTCAACATTTGCAACAATAAGAACTTCAACAACTTTCAACCTTTAGCTTGCTTTCAGCAAAAACTACTTCAACAACCTCATTTGGGCAACAATACATATATTTATACAAAAAGATCTGATAGAGATTTTCCCTCCAACTACCTTAGTGCTTTCCTATCGAATTAAAATCTTTCAACTACTAAGGCTTATTACAATAAATGATTGGTACAGACAGATAAAAGAGAATTCTTCAGATATGTACTACCATCAACTACATTATAGAAAATACAATCTCCATCGATCTCACGTGATGGTTCAACCTCTTAACATTTAAGAAGTTCTTTAATTACAATCTTTTCAAGATATATTCATGATATGCCATCTTTAAAATTCAAATCACTTCAAAATGCGCGCTAGGGAACTGAGTTTTCCTCCACTTGCGCTTTTATGACGATGGTCCTGCATCATATTCCTCTGGACAAAAATTCATGGACTCCTGCACTGACTTTCCATGTTTCTGAATATATGTTTCATTTACCAAACTGTCATCTTCTATTGGGTGTCCTTTCCACTTTACCAAAAACTCAAAATAAGTTTTCCTCCTGGTTCCTCTGTCAATCCTATGATCTATGATCTTCTCCATCTGCGGATTTTCTGCTATAGGAATCTACTTCTCTCACTGGATCTCTTTCTGATATCTTGATCCTCTAGTGTCATCTTCCCTATAAGGGTACATGTCTGAAATGTTGAATATGGGAGATATACCCATATCCTCTGGAAGCTCTATCTCATAATCATTTTCATCAAATTTCCTTAGGATCATGCATGGTCCTATCTTCTTCATCTTCAATTTGTTATATGTTCCTCTTGGGAACCTTTCCTTCCTGAGATGTGATAGAACTTCATCTCACACTTCAAATTGAAGTTCTCTCCTATGCTGATCAAATCTATGTTTATATTCTCTATTTTTTTTCTGCACCTGCTCTTTGATCTGATTATGAAGCTTCTTCATTTATGCAGTGAAGTCTTTTGCTCCAACACTTTTGAATTCATCGTGCTCCAAATATCTCAAATCTGACACTCCTCTTGGCTTCAATCCATACACTATATGGAATGGAATCTTTCCTATACTCTTGTTTGGTGAGTCATTGTATGCAAACTCTGCTTGTGATAGAATTTGATCCCACTGGGTATGATGTTCAATGACTAGAATCCTCAGCAAATTTCCTAAACTCAGATTTACCACCTTAGTTTGTGCATTGGTTTGAGGGTGATATGTTGAACTAAAGAACAGTTCTATCGCCAGTTTCTTCCACAATGTCCTCCATAAATGACCAACAAATTTAGTGTCTCTATTTGAGACAATGTTCTTGGGAAACCCTTGAAGTCTCACAACTTCCTTGAAAAACAAATTTACAATGTGCATTGCATCATTAGTTTTCTGGCATGGGATAAAGTGTGTCATCTTTGAGAATCTATCAACTACCACAAATATGGAATCACTTCCAATTTGTGTTCTTAGCAATCCCAAAATGAAATCCATGCTTATTTCATCCCAAGGCCTATCTAGAATAGCGAATGGTTGATACAACCCAATGTTCTGTCGCTTTCCTTTTGCATACTGGAAAATCTTACATCTTTTTACAAATTTATTCATGGCTTCCCTCATACCTAGCCAATAGTATGAACTGTTCAATTTTTCAAATGTCTAGTCATGGCCGAAATGTCTGGCTAGACCTCCACAATGTTTTTCCTTCAGAAGGTTATCTCTCATTGAGCACTTTGGTATGCACAATTGGCTACCTTTAAACAAAAATCCATATTGAATCAGATACTCTTTCCATTGACTTCTATCTATGAGCACAATATTTTCACATGCTTCATACACCTCTTTAAAATCTGGATCATCACAATACATCTCCTTAATGTGTTCGAACCCTAAGGTTTTCACTTGAAATTCCTGCAGAATCAAACATCTCCTACTCAATGCATCAACAAATTTGTTAGAATTACCAGAAATATGTTTCATGACAAAAGTGAATTTTTTCATAAACTCTATCCACTTAGCATGTATTTGATTTAATTTCTTCCGTCTGGTTATGAATTGTAAATCATGGTTATCGCTATACAAAACAAACTATTTTGGAACAAGGTAGTTCCTCCACTTCTTTAAGGCTTGAATTAATGCATAAAATTCTTTATCATATGTGGAGTACTTATTCTTGGTGTCATTAAACTTCTTTCCAAAATATGCGATAGGCCTATTATCTTGGCTCAAGACCACTCCAATTGCTACTCCACTAGCATCACATCGTACTTGAAACATCTTCCCAAGATCTGACAAGACCAGAATCGATTGTTCTGTTATCTTCTCCTTCAATATCCTTAAGCTTTTCTCAGCTTCTTCTGTCGAATTAAAAGACTTATGTCTCTTCTTCGCCATATCTAATATTGGTGCACAAATTCCATTGAAATTTATAATGAACTTCGATAGAAAATTGCTAATCCATGGAAGCTTCTCACCTCAAGTATGTTCCCTGGTGATGGCCATTCTCTGATTTCTCTCAGCTTCTCTGGATCCATTTACAATTCATTTGAAGAGATTAAAAAACCCAAGTAAATGAGTTTTGTCTTCATAAAAGAGGATTTCTTCAGATTTATCAACAACTTCTCTCATTGCAATCTTCTCATTACTAATGTTAAGTGCCTCAAATGCTCTTCTCCAGTTTTACTGAAGACTAGTATATCATCTAGATATACAATCACAAACTTACCAATAAAATATTTTAATACCTCATTCATCAACCTCATAAAACTACTTAGGGCATTTACTAAGATAAATGGCATAACAAGCCACTCATACAACCCTTCGTTTGTTTTGAAGGTTGTTTTCCATTCATCACCTTCTCCCATCCTTATCTGGTGATATCCACTTTTTAGGTCTATCTTTGAAAAATTACTTGCTCCATTCAAACAATCCACTAAGTCATCCATCCCGGGCAAAGGAAATTTGTACCTGATGGTGATTTTTTTTATGGCTCTTGATTCTGTACACATTCTCCATCCTCCATCCTTTTTAGGACTCAACACAGTTGATATTGCGCATGGACTCAATCTTTCTCTGAATAAACCCTTGTCCATTAAATCCTGGACTTTTTTCTTTACCTCCTCATTCTCTTGAGGTGTCAATCTATGCACTGCTTTGTTTGGCAGACTCACTCCTGGCATTACATCAATGTGATGGATGATACTCCTGATGGGTGGAAATGAGTGAGGTAACTCATCCACTACTATGTCAACAAAATTTTCTAACAGCTCCTGAATTTCTTCAGGAAGATCATTCACAAAAGTAATTGTAAGGATGACTCTGGGCTTCCTCACCACAAAAAATTGCATCTCATGTTCCTTCCCACTCATGAGAAGTATACTTGTATTGGTTTCTTCCTTCACTTTATTATCCTCTATTGGTAGTAGCATGTGTGTTCAACCATTTTTCTCTAAGGTATAAGTATTTTTCCTCCCATCATGAATGACATTTTTTTCATACTGCCATGGTCTCCCCAACAATACATGGCATACATCCATGGGAATCACATCACACAAAATCTAATCTCTATATCCTCCTATATTAAGTTCAAATAAGCATCGTTTAGTTACCATTACTTGGTGTCCTTTCTGTAACCACAAGACTCTATACAGACTCGGATGTGCAGTTGTCTCTAACTCTAATTTCTACACCATTTTCATGGATACCAAGTTATCAGTGCTCCCACTATCAATTATCACCTTGCATACCCTATCTTTTGTCTTACAAGCAGTTCTGAACAAACTATTCCTCTGCACTAGTTTTTCCACCTCTTGCTCTAGCTTCAAGAGAAACTTTCTCATCATCAAGGATATCCCATATTCTACGCCTTCTACCTCAACATTTCACTTTTGTGCTTCCAAAATGTGAGCTTCACCTCCTCCTTATTTCTTTCTCTCGGGGCATTCCCAAGACATGTGTCTTGCTTTTCCACAGACATAACACTTCACCTCTCCTCCTGTTTATGGATAAATCCGTAAGTGCGGACACAAACCGATCTCCCCAGATCCACCTGGATCTGGAACAAACTGTGACAGAATATACCGCTTTCCCTAGATCTAACTATTGAATTAAATTGGAAGTGAGAAGAAGATATGTACCTTGTAATCGCTTCCTTGGACTCTGTTGTACCTTGCTTCTCTCCGGCGCTCTTGTGCGGTCAAGATCAAAACAACACAAACCAACCAAAGTGAAAGCAAATAATATATCCAATAGCTAATCTATACATATGATCAAGGAATTATGTAATAAAATAGATCTCATTTTATGGGAAAGAAATATATCACTGTATCATATTAAATGTGAAAGAGAGATTACAACCATTGCCTTGATGTCGTAAGGTCCCTTCCAACTGTCCTTCGTTTCCCACACACTTTTGCCTCCAAGAATTCTGAGACCATAGATCTGATAGCTGTTCACAATCTATCTTGGCAAAGAAAAACTCAAAGTCACTCCAGCCAAGCTAATCAAGCTCACCCAAGCTAATCCAATCTAATCTATGAACCATGAACTTTCAACCCAATTTTTGAACCCCTTCTCCATGAGAACTCTTCTCCTTTTATAAGCTGAAGAAGATAAGGTGAGGAGGTTAGGATGATCCCACTAAATCATGAAAGCGAGTAAGATCCAAACCGTTCGGATGCCACCTCACCCAAGAAGCTTCTCCTTCTAGAAAATTCGAGAAACCGTACGTTTTTCCCACGTGCTGGAATTTCCGCACCCTAGCTATATAGCAACCTGCGGAAAGTTCGCACCCTGGCTATATAGCAACCTGTGGAAATTGGTCATTTCCGCATCCTGCCTATATAGCAACCTGCGTACATTTCTCTTTATAAGGTTTTTACATAGAAAAAAGTAACTTCTTCTCTCAGGAAAAGTTCTTCTTCCTTCTCTCTTCAGGAATTCAGGCCACTGTGACCCCTCTAAAGGCAATAGATAGGTTTACATCATTAACGATCATAGGGATGACGAAAATAATGTGTAACACCTCCTCTACCTCTTCCTCTTCCTCGAGGAAAAACATTCCTTCCACCATATTGTCTCCCTCAGGAACTTCCTCCTCTTTCTGAGTGACTGTGTGGTTTTCCAGTCTCAACCTTGGGCTTCTAAGCCTTGTCATGGAAAATTCCCTTACCTCTCTTTATACTTCTCCCTCTGCTTCCCTGGCTCTATTTCCTGGCCAATTTCTCTTATGCCTTTAGTGAAATCTGATAAGCATCCTCCATTGTCCTCACTTTTATCATGTTGATTTCATTCTAGATTTCATATCTCGGGCCATTAATATACCTGGAAACCTTTTCATCATCTTTTTCTCTCTGTCTAGCCTTGATGTTCAACTTATAAAACTCCTTTGTATATTCTTTTACTGTCATACCTTTCTGTCTCAGGTTCTACAACTTCTTGAACAAATTTATTTGGTAATCCTAGGGTATGAATTTAGCTTTCAACTTGGCTACCATTCTATCCCAATTCTTGATATTTTGCTTGCCTTTTCATCTTTTGTCAGCCTATAGTTCATCCCACCATAGTGCTACATGTCCCTTCAACCTGGTGACATCATGTTTCACCTTCTTCTCCTCATCGACATATTGATAGTCGAAGTACTTTTCCATTGCTCTTATCCAATCATGCAATTCTTCAACATCTAAGTTTCCTTCGTACATCAAGATTTCTATCTTTGCCCTGGTTCCCAATTTGACAACATCTTTTAACAAGCGTTCTTCTGCAGCGTCTTCTCATGTAGCTTCTTCAACTTCCATTTCTTTGTTGTCTGCATCACTAACATCTCCAACATCTGGTTCTCTTATTTGTGTTGTCTCCATAGCATATAATCTTGTGTGAAGTTCCCTCATCTCTCTTTCCACATCTGGATTTTATACAGGTCTCTCCACACTTATTCTAGGTGGCATGGTGTTGAAATTTCTCCACACAAAGCTTTAAATGAAACTTTGTTTCTGATACCAATTGATGTTATCAGGCTACCTCTTTCACCTGTTGCTTACAGAACCTAAATTCAAGTCTTTGATACCACTTGATGTAGCCCCCCCTTCTCTCCTCGGGGTTTTGTGACCTCCCAGTCAAGGATATTCAAATAACTGAGCTGAATCATCTCTTTGGGCCTTATTCAAACCCCAAAATTGATTTACAAAGTCCCCCTTTGGTTACCCATGCAGGCTCAATTCACCCGCACACCCTTTCTCTGGCGTTTCTGGTAATTCTGAGTGGCAAGCGTTAGCTCCTATGCTAGGCCCTTCTTCCTTATGACCATGGGCTATGACTTCCGGCTAGACCCCTTCATGACTTTAGGCTTCGATGGTTTTGGATGCAACTGACTCCTTTTTCCCTGAACTCTTAACTGATGAAATGACCTGGATAAGATATATGGCCCATGCTCTTTTGATAGCCAACGAATGTGATCCACTTCAGGACTTCGACTTTAGGAGTTCCAAACATTCCAACACCTTTTCCCCCCGTAGTGGTTTTTATTGGGAGCTACAGATCAAGTTCCACGTGCTGACCTCGATCTATGGTCGAGATTTTCCTTTGATTTCCCCTTCGGGTGACTTTTGGTCAATGCTCATTTTCTCTTATTTCTCCTGGAGTGTCAATCCTCAGAAGTGACATATCTTTTTCCCCATGTTCTTTTCCAACGAACGACTTAGATGAACTCTGGTGCTCTGGCCTTCGAGAGTTCTCGTGCCTTCACTCTTCACTTCCTCTGGAGTGACTTTTATCTGGAGTAAATCTCCACACTCCACGTGTCCCTCCGTTCATCAACGAATCCTATTAATTTCGGCCTTCAAGACTTTTGACCTTTGTGAACTTACTCTTTGTTTTCCCTGAAGTGTCCTATCACCGAAGTGATATATTTGGTGCCACGTGTCCAAGAAATCGATGGCTAGGATGGGCTCTTACCTCTGGAGCGTCGAACGACTTCTGGTCAATGACTCCACCTTCTCCTCACTTTTCCCTAAAGTCCATGATATGATGACGTGTTTCCTCCTCATATCAATGGTCACAATTGACTTCGCTACTTTGGGCTTCGGGAGTTCTACACATTCCACCCTTGCTTTCCTTCGAAGTTCCTTTCCTCCAAAGCACATAGATATCTTCCACATGTCCTTTCCAGATCCAACGGTCCATATCTCTTTGGCCTTCATGACTTTGCAACAATGGCTCTTTGATCCATGCAAATATCCCAGAGCTTTATCTCCCAGACTCTCCGATCTACTGACACATATCCTTCTTGATACTGACGGCTAGGATTTACTTCACCTCTTTGGGACTTCGGCGATCCCGCTCCTTGAATAATTTCTAACCTATGAATACATGAAGTGTCTAAGGGATCTAAGGTTATCCTCCGTGCAACTTCCCTAGATCTCATGGTTTAGAAAGATCACGGCTCCTCCAAATGGATCTTGCTCGTTGATTTGGGAAAATTTCAGTGGGATCCTCCCTACTGAAGAATTTTTGGTCTTTATTTCTTCTAATATTGTTCCCCCTTCAACACTTTAACCTATCATAATGACTTCTTTGACACTTAGCCAAATGTCGACCCTGCGCACACCTTGCAACAAGCTTCTTTCACTTAATCACTTTGTGGGTGACTGTGCACTCCTTGCAACAGCTCTTACACAACTTAGTAGTTCCTACTGAACAATAAAACACTGAGTGTGTTTCTTCCTACGCACACCTTCAATTTATCTCTCCTGAACTTCTGAGTCAAAAGAATCTATCAATTCACACCTTGCGGACACTATGCACTCCTTGCAAATAAAATCTTTAAGTTATCTCTTCCGAGCTCTGAGTTGAAACAGACTCTTTCAATGCACATCTTGTGGACACTATACACTCCTTGCATGGGCTCAAAGAAGAGAAACAATTGAAACTTATCTAATCCTCACATATTCATATATTCAACCATGTAATGCAATCATAACATAAGAACAAGTAATAACAGAGAATTGTAATTAAACATAAAACCTACCATTCATTCAGGTAGACACAGTAACAACAACACCAAACATATGGATCAACTCTTCTCTGTTATAGTCATTCAAATGATATGTACATGGGCTCATACAAGTCGATAAGCTTCAACATCTCCAACAATAACTACTTCAACAACTTTCATCCTTTAGCTTGCTTTCAACAACAACTACTTCAGCAACCTCATTTGGGAAACAATACATATATTTATACAAAAAGAGCTCATACAGATTTTCCTTCTGACTACCTTAGTTCTTTCCTATCAAATTAAAATCTTTCAACTACTAAGGCTTATTACAATAAATGATTGGTATAGACGGATAAGAGCGAATGCTTCAGATCTATATTGTCATCAACTACATTAAAGAAAATACAATCTCCATCTATCTCACGCGATGGTTCAGCCTCTTAACATTTAAGAAGTTCTTTAATTACAATCTTTTCAAGATATATTCATGATATGCCATCTTTAAAATTCAAATCACTTCAAAATGCGTGCTAGGGAACTGAGTTGTCCTCCACTTGCGCTTTGATGATGATGCTCCTGCATCAGTAACCCCCCTGCATCCTCCTGTTGTAGAGAGCTTGCATCGGGTATAGTTAGATATATCATCATTGACGCAAAGCATAGTGAAACAAAGTATCTTTGTTGCACTATATTGATAGGAGGTGTCTATCGGTGACATTGATAGAGGGGTCGAAGCTTAACCCCGTACATCAGATTGGAGTGAGAAGAGAGCACATGGACATATCAATTGTCCATGTGAACCTTAGAGATGCTTGAGTTGCGGGCAAACTTTCTATGGGCCTATGGAGGCTAGTCAACAACAAAGATTCATGGAGGAGGTTAGTATCTTAACCATCTCTATGTTCTTCATCGTTATATATTTATATGGTATTCTATGTGTTTATATCGATATTTTATTGTATGTTGTTTTGCATTTGTTATGTCTATGTAGTCTCTATGCCCATGGATGCATCAATGCATGTCTCCACCATTGATGCGACAGTAGAGGCAAGTTTCTCATTTGACATACCCCATACACAAGTATGTGTCACATTTGATAACTTCACCATGGTGATCTCTTTATGTTATGGCATCCTCAAATTTTTAATGTTCTTATGTTTCTACAGGTTGTGGGACTAGACGATGTCGAGGAACATCCATCTAGGATGGACAAGTCACCTGCATCACCGGTATCACATGTAGAATTAAATGTCATTTAAACCTGAAATTTGTTGTATTTATGTTGTTGAATTTTACTATTTGGTACTAATAGTTATATATTATTAATACATATGTAGGTTGCTGACACATTCACTAGTTATAGTACTAGTCCACTCACTAGGATCCTAGCCTCTAATCATGGGTTACCTTAATCTAGGCCAAGGGAGTTTCCATCACTTGTATATCCTATGGGGGTCCATTTCATCCCACCCCCAACATAGGAATCTTTCTTATTCGGTGCATCCTTAGTGGATGCACCCACATGCCACCCATCTGAACCACCTCTTCCATCGCATCCATCCACAGTGGATGCATCTGTATGCCACCCACCCCCACCACCATTTTCATCGGCTCCATCCACTGAGGCTACCATAGTAGAGGTTGCCTCAGAGCAGGTTGTACATCTGATTTCTCTACCTTCCAGCAACTCTCCACTAAGGCCTGAGATATTCATAGTGAGATAATGTGTTGATGATAATTTTTTATGTATCATGAATTTAATTTTATGCATATTTGTTTAATTTTTATGATTTGATCCTTGTAACTGATGAAGGGTGGCATCAATGAGTGATTAGGGTCTCAGAGGAGGGTAACACCCTCATGATTGTCAGTCCCATATGCAGTGAGTTGTCTTATGTTAAATTACAAAGTATCATTTTGTAAGTCTTTTAATTCATTGTGGAAAAAAACTTACAACAATGTTTTTTCTTTGTGTAGTCTCCAGAGAGACAAAGCATGCCCATGCCCAAATCCACTCAAAGTGATTCTTCAAGAAAGAGAATAAAGTTATACTTCTAGGATGCTCCTAAGGGTGGAGAGGGTGGAAGTGGTCAATGATTGACCAATTACTACCATTTTGTATCTAGGCCACCATATGGCTATTTTTTATGTTAGGGAGCTTGTTGATGTTTTGTATATTGGGCATGAGGTGCCATTTTATAAAAATGTACAATTTAGATGATGTTGAATACACACACACACTCATACACACACACACACACATTTAATTGCACATTTTCTATGAATCTCATTGTTTTTGCATTTTATGTTGATGAATGTATGAATTTGAAAGTGTGAATTTTATGTGTATGAATGTATGATTTTTTTCTAAAGTGATTAGAAATACTTTCTTTACACATTAACATATCTCTTATGGTGGAAATAATTGCTAAGTGCTAAATCCATAAGAAATGAATGGTTCTTATTATATAAGATCCCACTCTATTGAGCACACTTTTATTGACATATTCTTTGAGAACACTTGCGTGCAAGTGATCCGGTTATAGTATATTATGATTTCACTTCGATTATGAGTTATATATAATGATGATGATGTATTGTGACTTATTTCTATTTAATATATATGTATTGGCAGATGCTATTGATGAGTTTTCCTGAGTGCGCAAGACACATGATATGTTATGGATCTTGATGGCATCAATGAACTTCCCTAGACTCCGGATTGAGTCAGGGAGTGGATTGTATTTTGATTGAGTTTTCATTTTACGCACATATGACATATGATTCATTAAAGTATGATTTATGTATATGGATTATTGACATGGTTTTTGTCAGTAGATGCAGGCTTGACAATTCTTGCTAATCCAACTCACATAAGGAGTAGAGGGGCCATGCACAAAAACTAGACATTGAGGGAGGTGTGGACGCATCCCTGCCACAACCTACTAGCACTCTCGCCATGGCCAAATGGTAGGTTAATGATTACCTAGTTCAATAGATACACGATGTCATGAGGGTAGACTCAAACAATCGCTCACGAAGATTCTAAGGGGCACACAATAAGAAAGAGTCCTTATTCCTTAGAATACCTTAGTCTCTCACAAGGTCGACCGAATGGAGTGTTGACTCCAAAGGGTCAGACAAAATTCAAAAGCCAGTCAAAGGTGAGTGGCACCCTTGGAGCATGGAGGTGCGTCTTGAAGGACATGTCGCGTAATTTAACAAAATGAGTCAATAAATCTAGGTAGAAAATCACATCTATGTATATTAGTTGTATAGATGATGTGGATTTAGATTTGTAATTTGAAATCCATACATATTCTTTAATTTTCGACAAATGGATGGGTTCCATACTTAAATTGTATTATCAACACGATTTATTTCTACCCAAATTTGTATTCTATACAGAATTGGAATTTTCATGTTGGAATTTGAAATTCCAATTATCATATGGTCTGGTTGTAAAAAAATTTAAATTGTTGTTAAATATTGATGAAATTATTTTATGGTATCATAGGAATTATTGGTTCACAATCTTGTTAATTTCCTTCCAAGAATTTGGGCATGTCGAAATTCTTGTAAGCTTGAATTGTTCAAAATATAACGCGGATCTAGAACTCTTCCACTTGAAAATTATTTCAATTTTGAATTTATATTGAGCATTGTTGACTATTGATTTTCTTTCCATAAATTCTTGACCTTCTAAAATTCACTGCATCGAGTTCGCCCATGATCCCAAGGTTGACAGTCGACGAATATTTTATTGATTAATTATTTTAAGAGCTGAGGGGTTCTGATGTTAAACGCTCTCTTGAGATTAATTTTGTGGTGACACTACAACATATTGCGCATCTGGTTTGAGTAGTTGGTTGTCGTTGCTATAAATGGATATTTTTGTTAACCACCATGTTCAACATGGAGTATGGATCCTCATAAGGATCAAGGTATCCTTAATTGACCCTTTAATATTGTGATGGAGGCATCATCCAACATTTTTTCAATTGTATTTGTAGCTTGCAAACATTGTAAAAGTTTAATTAATGGCAATACAAATTGAGTTATAGTTACCATATCATATCCAACGATTGGATCCGACATCTAGAAGTTATTTTCCATTGTACTATCTCGATATTCCGAGTTAGAATCTGAAATTAAATCATGTATATTGTTTGTATTCTATGCAGAGTCATAGAGTTAATGTGTATAAGTTCTCCATCCAAATGGAATGATTCCATTCTCTCCTCATTGTTATTTAATTGTACTTTAAGTTTAAGATTTGGCATGATATAATTATGATCCATCCAGATCTTCATTAATTGTACGGTTGACTCCAGACGATTATGGGATCGAATCTGATATCCTACGTGGATAGGTGATGTGGCGATATCTCTCATATATCGACTACTCATTTTCTCTCAAGAATTATTTGTGGGAGTTAACTTAAATTTTTGTCTCATCAAGATCACTGACAATCGCTACTAAGCAAACAATCTTCTTTATGCAAATCTTGGAGTGGTTGTCTTGGATACCAGTTCACTAACTCAACTATATATATAGTCTTCCGATCTTCCAGATTTTCAACGATATAGTTAGACTATCATCCATATCATTTTTAACTTCAAAGTCATATAGGTATTAAACCTTGTTCAGGAATTCGAGTTCATAGGATTTTTTTTAAGTGTTTGTTTATAGAGTACTTCATTTAGCATCTTGATTATGTCACCCTACCTCTTAGGTACTCGGATGTCATGGCCTTTGGATTTGATAATAGTAATATATCGCCTTTGATTTTATGTATTGAATCCTTAGTGGAAAATGTAATGGATTCATTTAGTGATATCTAACCTTTACAACAAGAGGTTAATGTTTATTGTCACTAAAAGTCCATGAAGGGATTGCTTATGTACAACTTGAACTAGTGTCTAGATAATGATAGAATTTGAACTTCCCACCTTTGCCAAGGTTAGGATTGAATGTCGATTCATTGTAATTTAACCATAGATCTCATATGGTTCTTTAGACTAAGTGAATATTGTTGGTTACTCTTTTTTTATTTAGAAAAGAAAGTTTGTCAATTTTTTAATATGGTCATTGTGACATTTTATGGAATATAATATATCATTTAAATAAGATCATTATTGATTGGCATTCTTATATAAGATGATGTGTTGTTTAGGATTAGATAATGTTTGATGTATGTATGCAAAAGGGTAGAGTTTGTATTTAACGATGAGTAAAAATATATAGGATAGTTTCATAAAGAGTAGGTCTCTTATCTAGAGGATGAATAATCAATTGTTGTTGGAACCTTTGGAGGAAGAAAGATTTGTATAGTGTTTAAGGAATTGAATGATTAAATTATGAATCATATGGATATTGTACTTAATGTTGTTTAAAAATTGATTAGATTTGGTTATGGGAATATTTATCTCCATGTTCCTCAGAACGATCACCAGTCCTGAGACCTTAAATGGTCAAAATCAATCAGATGAATCCTGGAGTTGAGAGTTGATTATGTGTCTTGGAGGTCCTAACCTTATAGAGTAGGTTGGGAGGGTAAATGTTGTTATCTGTAAGTGACATGGTTGATCTATGAATAATGATGATGTTGTAGTCTGGTGTTGTTCTATAGTGATGTGATGAGATTAGAGAGTGCAATTATGATGTACGTCAGTAACACTTACCACTTGTTCCTTCTGTTGTTTCAAAAAAAATATTTACCTCTATTGCACTCACTTATTTTATGTCGTAATGGAAGGGATGTTACATATGGTATCAGAGAGGGTTCAACCCTATGACATTGGACTATTACACCTTCCATTGTGTTAACTAAATCATTAAAATATATTACTAATTAAATTTTGAAAATTGTCCATGTGGGTAATTATGGTTAGAGGATGTCGAGGAAGTAGACAACATGGTGTTGGAGGAAGAGGTGTGAAACCTATGATAATATCCACACCAGAAGGGTCTAACCCCCAAGGAGATGAGAAAATTATTGAGTAGGAGTAGGTTAATGCATGCAATGTGGTAGGTATGATGAGATCCTTCTAGAGGATCTAAGAGGTGTTGATCAACCACCTGGATCAAGATCAGGGTAGAGTGTATGTGCCTAATGAAGGTTCACAACATGCCCTAGATGGTAGTAGTAGTATACACAAATAACTCGAGAAGGTGAAGTTTCCCGAGTTCTTAGGTGCCTCGGATGGCTTAGACGCCAAGGCATGGTTGGAGAACATGGCGATGTGCTTCACACTTCGTGATTACACCTCCAACATGAAATTCCAAATGGTGGTATTTCAACTAAAATGGAGTGCTCTTCTATGGTGGAATATTCTCCTACCTCAACTAAACATGGTTGTTGAAGATGTTTCATGGGAACTGTTCAAGGAACGGTTCTGGGAGAGGTACTTGTCCAAGGAATTAATTCAGCGCCAAATTAATGAGTTCAACACCTTATGCAGGGTGGTCATATAGTTCCCGAGTATGAGGCCATATTTATGGATCTACTTAGGTATGATCCACATCTGAACACAGAGAAGTTAAAGCTCAACAAGTTTGTGTCTGGCCTTAAATTCAACCTTCATGTGAAGGTGAGGATCCCAATTCCTCAAACATTGCATTATTTTTTCAGAAGGACCTCATAGCTGAGGAAGAACTGAATGATGGGGGTCAAGGAAGGACTCCTTCTTGACCAATTGGACCAACAACATTAGGAGCGCAACAACACCAGACACCAGCTAGATAGACGTCAGGGCATTGAGATACACCTAGAGGACCTATGTTCATGACACCATGACGATAGACTCCTCAACAGAGGACTCCTTATAAAGGACCAAAACAACAACAAAAATTTTGTCCGCAGTAGAAACATTAATTTAGGCATGTCCACCATAATAGATCGGGGTCACAAACTGCTAGGCCAACAACTTCTACTTCAGGGACCAGGAGTAATGGACTGAAGACTAGGTGTTGGACATGTGGAGATACACATTACTAGTGAGACTGTTCAATTGAGAAGGAAAAAGTAGCTGGATCATCAGAACCCACTACAATTGGAGATTTGGACAAGGCCCAAAGGATACATGCAACAGTGAATAACTACCAAGACAAGCACCCGTCCACTATGCTCAAGATATCAGGTATAATCGTCTACCAAAATTTTAGCATTTTGATATATCCAGGTGCTACAGAGAAATTTATCTCTAGTGCAGTGCTAAAGAGAATTAATATAAGGGTAGTCGAGAAGGACAATTTCAGATACATAGAAATGGCATCGAGTTCCAAACAGAAAGTTGGAGGAAAAGTTACAAACTGTAGCATTAACTTGGGAGATTTTTGTAACGAAGGTAGATATTTATGTCACGATATTAGGATCTTATGACATAGTTATTGGTATGGAACGGCTAGAATCGCATGATGCGATACTTAACTGTAAGATGAAATGGTTAAAATTGAAAGATAATTTGGGACAGAGTAGAATGATCGTAGGAAGAAACCAAGGGGTGTCCTTGAGATTTATTTCTTCCCTAAAGCTGCAAAAGAGTATGTGCAAGGGATGCAAGCTATATGCAATATTAGGGCTAAAAAAAAATGGAGAGGTGGAAGGATTAGAAAACCTTCTGGTGATACATGAGTTTGGGATGTATTTCCAAAAGAGTTTTCAGGTTTACCACCCGAAAGGGAGTTGGAGTTTACAATAGACTTGAAGCCTGGAACTGAACCGATAGCAAGAACACCATATCATATGTTAACGCTTGAATTACAAGATTTGAAAATTCAATTTAAGTATTTGTTGGACTTGGGACTTAGACAACCAAGTGTGTCACCTTGGGGTGCACCAGTTATTTTCATGAGAAATAAGGGTGGATCATGGAGACTTTGTATTGACTATCATCAATTGAACAAAGCAACAATCAAAAACTAGTATATGTTACCCATAATAGATGATTTGTTTGACCATATGAAGGGAGCGACAGTGTTTTCAAATATTGATTTGAGATCGGGATATCACCAATTATGGATTAAAGAAGAAGATATCCCTAAGACCGCATTTAAGATGATATTCAAAAACTATGAGCTTACATTTTTACCATTCAGATTGACAAACTCCCCCAAGGTATTCATGAGTTTGATGAATGGGGTGTTCCGTGAATACTTGGACAAGTTTGTTTAAGTGTTTATTGATGACATACTGATTTATTCTCGGAGGAAGGAAGAGCACAATGAACATTTAAGATTGTTCCTATAGTGTCTACGAGAAAAAATTGTACGGGAAGCTATTGAAATATTCTTTTTACCAATCGAAGATTCATTACTTGGGACATATCATATCGGGTGAAGGTATCGCTGTGGATCCAGTGAAATTCGAGGCTATTATGGAATGGTGAGCACTGAAAAACATACAAGAAGTATGCATCTTTATGGGTTTAGCAAGATATTACCGACGATTCGTTGAAGGTTTTTTGAAGATAGAAAATCCGATCATAGAATTGCAAAAGAAAAACAAGAAGTTTGTTTGGATAGAGAAATGCGCAGAAGCATTTCAAAAACTTAAAGATTTGTTGACGACAAAAGAAATACCGAAAGTCCCTGACATGGATAAGGAGTTATTGGTATGCACTGATGCATCCAAGGAAGGTTTAGGCGGAGTTTTGACGCAATACGATCGAGTGATCGCTTACATTTCAAGGAAATTGAGAAAGCATGAGGAGAACTACGCAACACATGACTTGGAGTTATTGGAAATTGTATATTCCTTGAGAGTTTGAAGAAATTATCTTATTGGAGGGGAATTTGAATTAAAGACATATCATTGTGGATTGCAACATGTATTTACACAGAGTGACTTGAATGTGCAACAAAGGAATTCATTATAATTACTTAGCGAATATGACTTTGAGATTACTTACATTAAAGGAACAGTGAATAGAGTGAAAATCCATTGAGTCGAAGACCACACATATTCTCAGTAATATCGCTTAAGACGAATCTTCGAGAAAATATTCTAAATTTACAGATAGACAATGATTGGTACGAGGATGTTAAGAATAATATTGAACAAGATACCATGATGGTACCGAAGTATGAAGGTTATTCACTAGACAAAGATGGATTATTGAGATTTAACGAAAGAATTTACGTACCTCCTAACGATGAATTAAGAAGTTTGATCTTAAGTGAAGTGAATCAAGCAATGTACATGGCTCATCCGGGAGTCACGAAGATGAAGGAAGACCTTAAACCTTTATTCTTATGGAAGGGAATGAAAGCATACATAGTTAGTTATGTGGTGATATGTCTATAATGCCAGCAAGTGAAGGCTAAACATAGACATCCAACATGATTTTTACAACCACACATTATTCCTTAATCGAAATGGGAAGTCATTTCGATGGACTTTATTGTTGGATTGCCATTAATGACAAGGAGACACAACTCGATTTTTGTGGTAGCTGACACTCTGATGAAAAGTGCACAATTTATCCCTGTGCATATGATGTATCAGGCACCACACATAGATAGAGTATTTGTCAGCGAGATTTTGATATTACATGGTGTACCAAGAAGGATAATATTTAATTGAGGATCGGTGTTTACAGGACAATTTTGGACCAGTTTCCAAGAGGCTTTAGGAACACAACTGAAATTTAGTACAACTTATCACCCAAAGAAAGAAAAAAAATAGAAAGAATGAATCATATTCTAGAGGATATGTTGTGTATGTATGTAATGGATCAACAAAAATGTTGGGAGGAATTCTTTCCACTAGTAGAATTTTCATACAACAATAACTATCCGAGTACCATTAAGATGGAATCATTTGAGTTTATTTACGAACGACCTTGTCAGATGCCATTGAGTTGGGCTCAACTTGAGGACAGGGTCCTAGTAGGACCAGAAGTGATTCAAGAAATGGAAGAACAAATGCAATCGATAAGACAGAGGATTAAAGAAGCACAAGTTCTATGAGAGAGTTATGTTGATGCGCATCACATTTATCGCAGTTATGAAGTTGGTGATAAATGTTTCTTGCGGGTGAAACCGCACAAGAGTTTGATCAAGTTTGGAAAGGGTGATAAACTCTCTCCTAGGTTTGTGGGACCTTTCGATGTTGTGGAAAAGAAAGTACTCGTGTCTTATCGACTATCCTTTCCTAATTCTTTGAGGTGTATGCACGATGTGTTTCATGTATATGTTTTGAGACATTATATTAGTGATCCTTCACATGTTATTGACATGAGATATTTGCAGGTGTCGGATGAGGGTGCTCTCATGGAGGAGCCAATCTACATTCTGAATCATCGTATTTGACAACTATGGTGTTGAATAGTCAATCAGGTCAAGGTCCAGTGGGACAACTATAGTCCACAGTTGGCTACCTTGGAGGACACATACAAGATGCATCAACAATTTCCTTACATGTTTGATAGATTAGATGTGTATATCTATGTATGATACATTTTTTTTCACTTGCATTTATATACCGTACAAAATTCAGGACGAAGTTTAAAACAAGAGGGGGTGTATGTAACATCCCACTCTATTGAGCACACTTGTATTGACATATTCTTTGAGGACACTTGCGTGCAAGTGATCTGGTTATGGTATAATATGATTTCATTTCGATTATGGGTTATATATGATGATGATGATGTATTGTGACTTATTTCTATTTGATATATATGTATAAGAAGATGCTATTGATGAGTTTTCCTAAGTGTGAAGGACACATGATAGGTTATGGATGTTGATGGCATCAATGGACTTCCTTGGACTCTAGATTGAGCCAGGAAGTGGATTGTATTTGGATTGAGTATTTCATTTTACACAAATATGAAATATGATTGATTACAGTATGAGTTATGTATAGAGATTATTCACTCATTTTTTTTCTGTGGATGTAGGCTCGACGATGCATGCTAATCTGACTCACACAAGGAGTAGAGGGGCCATGCACATAAACCAGACATTGAGGGAGAGGTGTGGCAATGTCTCTGTCACAGCCTACTAGCACTCACGTTGTGGTCGAATGGTAGGTTAACGATTACCCATTTCGATAGGTCCATGATTTCATGAGGGTGGAATGAGACAATCACTCACGAATATTCTAAGGGGCACACAATAAGGCGAAGTCCTTATTCCTTAGAATCCCTTAATCTCTCACAAGGTCAACTGAATGGAGTGTTGACTCCAAAGGGTCGGGAAAACTTCCAAAACCATTTAAAGGTGAGTGGAACCCTTGGAGCATGGAGGTCCATCTTGAAGGGAACATAGGTGCATCATGAAGGGCATGTAACGTAATTTAAAAACTTGAGTCAATAAATCTAGGTGACCTAGAAAAGATTGAAATGATTAGACCTTGTTGGATTAAAATAATTAATTAAACAATGAATTAATTAATTATAAATATCAATAAAAGTCTAATACTAAGTCTAAGTCTAAGTTTAATTAAGGGAATAATTAAAAATATTAAATAAATTAAAATAGAAAAGAAATAAAATATGAGAGAATAGGTGTGCACATAGATTAATATCTAGAGTCAAGCTACCACTAGGCTAACTAGAAGAAGACTCATAATCCAACTCTAACTAATATCTAGTTAGGAGAGACTCATTAAATGAGAATTTGGGGAACAAAGGGACAACTAAGAGAGAAAATAGGAACACATTGGAGAAATTGAGGGAAAATGACTTTTTAATTAAATTAAAAATGATAATTACTTGTGCAATTTGGGAAGAGTGCGACAAGTGTGTGGGTGAATATTACTAATTAAATTAATTAAAAATATAATTAATTGTGCATGAAGACATGTGTCATTTGGGATAATTCTATAAAACAAATGGTCTGGAAGGAAAAGGGGATCATTGATTGTTGGTAACGTTATGCTGCCAAAATTGTTTTGACTATGTTTTACTTGTGAGAGTTGGGATACCAAGCTTGTAGAGGGAGTGGAAGATATATGTTATGAGGAAATCCTTGGAGCTATTGTTTGTTGGTTTCTTGTGTGTGGCCCTTTTGCGGCTCGAGGGGCTAAGGGGGAAGAAGAGTACCCCTAGCATTGGCTGAGAGGTACCAGTGAAGTTTCAGTGATTAGCAAGTGGGAGATCAAAATGAATGCAAGTCCTTGAAGGACATCATCAACTCTTCGTCTTCATTGGTCCCAGTATTTTAATTAATGAAATTGTATTTGTATCATGATTATATGTATAAATTTTAAAGGCAATGCAAAATTGATTGTAATTTCCGAAGTTTAGTTTTCATTTCGCCATGAGTTTTGGAGAAATCAATTCCAAACCTTGTCCTTTGTACACTTGAAATTGTTATAACTTGAATTTTAGAATGTTGTTTTTCTGCAAAATTTTAATTGTTATTTGAATTCCGAGAGTTCTTGGATCCACTATGTAAATTGTTCAAGATTGGAAATGATGATCTTGATAGGTTATTGTATTGAAATTCTTTGCAATCAAAATTGTATAGGATATAATTTCATTGTTATGAATTTGTGTACTGTATAAGAATTTGTTCGTTTCCAAAGTCGATGGAAATATGAACGATTATGGTCGCTGTAATGTTTAAAATCACATCTATGTATATTAGTTGTATGGATGTTGTAGATTTAGATTTGTAATTCAACATCCATATATATTATTTAATTTCCAACCAATTGATGGATTTGAGGCTTAAATTGTATTATCAACACGATTTATTTCTACCCAAATTTGTATTCTGTACAATATTGGAATTTTCATGTTGGAATTTGAAATTCCAATTATCATATGGTTTGGTTGTAACAAATTTTAAATTGTCGTTAAAGATTGATGAAATGATTTTATGGTATCGTAGGAATTCTTGGTTCGCAATCTTGTTGATTCCCTGTCAAGAATTCAGGCATGTCAAATTTCTTGTAACCTTGAATTGTTCAAAATATAACGCGGATCCGGAACTCTTCCACTTGAAAATTATTTCAATTTTGAATTTATATTGAGAATTGTTGATTGTTTATTTTCTTTCCATAAATTCTTGACCTTCGAAAAGTCATTGCATCGAGTTCACTGAGGATCCCAAGGTTGGCAGTCGACGAATATTTATTGATTAATTATTTTAAGGGTTGATGGATTTTGATGTTAAACACTCTCTTGGAGATTAATTTTGTGGTGACACTGCAACAATTTGCGTATTTGGTTCTAGTAGTTGGTCGCCATTGTTATAAATTGATTGTGTTGTTAACCACCATGTTCAACATGGAGTATGGATCCTCATAAGGATCGTAGTATCCTTAATTGACCCTTTATTATTGTGATGGAGGCATCATCCAACATTTTTGCAATTGTATTCACAGCTTGCAAACACTGTAAAGGTTTAATTAATGGCAATACAAATTGAGTTATAGTTACCACATCATATCCAATGATTTGATCGAACACCTAGAAGTTAGTTGCAACTGTACTATCTCGATATCCCGAGTTAGAGTCTCAAATTAAATCATGTATATTGTTTTTGTTTTGTGCAGAGTCATAGAGTTATTGTGTATAACTTCTCCATCCAAATGGAACGATTCCATTCTCTCCTCACTATTATTTAATTGTACTTTAAGTTTAATATTTGGCATGATATAATTATGATCCACCTAGATCTTTGTTAATTGTTTGATTGACTCCAGAATATTATGGGAGAGAATCCAATATCCCACGTGGATAGGTGATGTGGAGATATATCTTAGATATCGACTACTCAGTTTCTCTCAAGAAGTATTTGTGGGAGTTAACTTAAATTTTTGTCTCATCAAGATCACTAATAGTAGCTACTAAGAAAGAAATCTTCTTTACGCAAATCTTGAAGTGGTTGTCTTGGATGCCAGTTCGCTAACTTGAATGTATATATATTCTTCCAATCCTCCATATTATCAATGAGATATTCAGACTATCATCCATCTCTTCTTTAACTTCAAAGTTGTATAGGTATTAAACTTTGTTCAGGAATTCGAGTTCATAGGATTTTTTTTAAGTGTTTGTTTATAGAGTACTTCATTTAGCATCTTGATTATGTCACCCTACCTCCTTAGGTACTTGGATGTCATGGCCTTTGTATTTAATAATAGTAATATATCACCTTTTATTTTATGTATTGACTCCTTAGTGGAAAATGTAATGGATTCATTTAGTGGTATCTAACCTTTACAACAAGAAGTTAAATGTTTATTGTCACTAAAATTCCATGAAGTGATTGCTTATGTACAAGTGGAACTAGTGTCTAGATAATGATAAAATTTGAACTTCCCACCTTTCCCAAGGTTAGGATTGAATGTTGATTCATTGTAATTTAACCGTAGATCTCATATCGTTCTTTAGACTAAATGAATATTGATGGTTACTCGTTTTTTATTTATAAAAGACAATTTGTCACTTTTTGAATATAGTTATTGTGGCATTTTAGAGAATAAAATATATCTTTTAAATAAGATCATTATTGACTATCATTCTTATATAAGATTATGTGTTGGTTAGGATTAGATAATTTTCGATGTATGTATGTAAAAGGGTAGAGTTTGTGTTTAATGATGAGTAAAAATATATATGATAGTTTCATAAAGAGAAGGTCTCTTATCTATATGATGAATAATAAATTGTTGTTGAAACCTTTAGAGGAAGAAATATGTGTATAGTGTTTAAGGAATTGAATGATTAAAATATGATATGGATATTGTACTTACTTTTGTTTAAAAATTGATTACAATTGGTTATGGGAATATATATCTCCATGTTCCTCAGAATAGTTGCCATTCCTAAGACCTTAAATGGTCCAAACCAATCGGATGAATCCTGGACTTGAGCGTTGATTATGTTTCTTGGAGGTACTAACCTTGCAGAGTAGGTTGGGTGGGTAAACGTTGTTATCTATAAGTGACATGGTTGATCTATGAATAATAATGATATTGTATTATGATGTTTTTCTGTAGTGATGTGATGAGATTAGAGAGTGCAATTATGATGTATGCCAGTAACGCTTACCACTTGTTCCTTCTATTGTTTCAATTTTGTTTTACCATTATTTCACTCACTTATTTGATGTCGTAACAGAGGGGACGTTACACATTACCTAAATTTGACAAAAGGTTGAAGTCCCATCCTAGTTAATACTCTAGGAACCAACAATAACAATCATGTAGGCTAACATAATCACAATAGAAATAACAGAGTTGAAACCTCAAATTACTCTATGCAAAACGAAGCATGGTTCATTATAATTGCAATCACAACATGTTACAAGGGTTTCTTAATAGAAAATCAACACATAAAATATGAGTGCACAACAAAGCCTTACATCAAATGAAAATATACATCAAATTCTCCATTAAGCTTTCCAATGTTCTAAAATGTAGCCCAATAGGAGAGATCCTAAATTCCCAAATTCTCCACCCTTTAAAATGGAGAGAAAAAATTCTTCTTTATAGAGTGAGTCTATTCTCTTATACAATAAAATATTATTATTTGCTAACTAATTCCATGACAAGTAAAATAAATATTATAATAATAAATTAGTTAGATCTCTCCTTAATCCATGGTTTACCATGTTACAACATGTGGACATATTAGCCTCTCCAAAGCAATTCTCTCTCATTAAAAAATAGTAGTAGTATACACCAAATAATGCTCATTAAGGGGACACACCACCAAAAATAGGTAGCAACCCAATTCAAATTCCAAGTGTCCACATGGAATGTTCCCTTCAAGAATGTTCATGCATGAAACCGCTCCACATATGTGAATTCCAAGGTAGCCAATTCCATGGAAGTGTGCAATTTTCCAATTGGATGGGGCATCCAAAAAAAAGTATGTGATCAATGCCTAGCCTTGCCTTGCCTTTCCATTGCTTGTCTTTGCTTTCCTATCCTTTCCTTGCCTTGCCTTTTCTTTCCTTTCTTTCCTAGCCTTGCCTTGCCTTTTCCTTTCCTTGCATTCCCTTACCTTGCCTTGTATTACCTTTCCTTGCCTTTCCATGCCATGCCATACCATGTATTTCCTTAAATTTCCATGCCATGCCTTGACATGCCATTCCATGCCATGCCTTTCCTTGCCATTCCATGCCTTTCCTTTCCTTCACCTTCGATGGCATGCCATGTCGTGGCATGTCATTCCATGGCATGACTTTTCTTTCCATGCCATTCCTTGTCATGCATTTCCTTGCCTTGCCCTGCAATGCCATGACTTTCCTTGCCTTGCATTGTCATTCCATGCCTTGCCATTCCATTCATTGCATTTCCTTGCCTTTCCATGCCATTCCATGCCTTGTCATGGCTTACCTTGCCTTTCCATGCCATGTAGTGCCATACCATGCCTTGGTCACCTCAACACTATATCCATTTGGATATCGCATAACTCATATCCATGCATATACAATACAAATTTCATATGAGAATCCTTATGTGTATTAATGTTCAATTAATAAATGTGTGTTTATTTACATGATGCCTTGCATATATTATATATTCACAACACAATTTTGAACTAGTATCCACATACCAAAGTTCTAAATTTAAATTTGTGTGTTTAAACAAATCACAAAACTATCATCATCATACACACATAACAATAAAAATAATATCATGCAATACATAAACAGATCTAGATGTATACATATCAAATGTCTATATGATTCTAATTAAACCCAACAAATACTAAGAAAATAATCTCTAAGATAAGTAAAAATAAAAGTTCTAACCTTATAAGGCCAAAATATAGGTTGTTACATTTATAAATCCCTAGAACACAACTATGATCTAAAATAGACTAATCCCTACTTGCATGTTTTTCCATGTAGCTTCCCATTTTAACCTATAAAAAAATAAATATATATCTTTCCATAACATTATGCAAGGAAAACTTCAAATCAAAATGTGGATTGCAATGAAACAAGAATCATAGAAAAAGGAACGTTTCTCATCTCAAGAAATAATTTTTTTTTCTAGGGACATATGACTTAACTTTATATCAAAAATTTCCTTTCCATTCAATGAAGTTCTTTTTCCTTGCCATGCCTTGCCTTTCCATGTCATGCCATGCCATGAATTTCCATGCCTTTCCTTGCCTTTCCATTCCATGCCATGCCATGCCATGACATGCCTTGATTTTCCATGCCATGCCTTGCCATGCCATGACTTGTCTTTCCTTTCCGTGCCATACCATGTCTTTCCTTTCTAGGTCATGCCATGCCTTTCCATGTCATGCCTTGCCTTTCTTTACCTTTCCTTGCCAAGCCATGCCTTTCCTTTCCATTCCATGCCTTGTCTTTCCATGTCATTTCAAGGCATGCCTTACCTTGCCATGCCTTTCCTTTCCTTGCCAATCCATGCCTTTCCCTGCCATGCCATTCCATGATATGCCTTTCTAGGCCAAGACATGCCTTGCATTTCCTTCACTTTCCATGCAATTCCTTTCCATGCCATGTCTTTCCTTGGCATTCCATGCCTTTAATTTCCTTGCCTTTCCATTCCATGTCTTGCCTTACCTTGCCATGTCATTCCATGCCATGCCTTTCCTTGCCATGTCTTTCCATGCCTTGCATTTCCTTTCCAAGCCATGCCTTGCCTTTACATGCCATGCCTTGCCTTGCCATGCCATGCCATGCCATGCCATGCCTTGCCTTGCCATGTCTTTCCTTGCCTTTCCAAGACATGCCTTTCCATGCCTTGCCAAACCATGCATTTCCTTGCGATGCCATGCCATAAGTATACACAAATAATGATTCTAGCTGGACAAATTTTTCTTCCAATTCCAAGAAGATACAAACAACAATTCCAATTCCACTTGGAAAAAATTGTCTTCCAATTCTTCCCATAATTGTCTTGCAATAGCACAAAATTGTGTATGAATTAAACAAAAAGACAAAAAAAAACAAAAACCTATATGTTCCTGTTATTTTTTTGTGCATATGTCGGGCGTGGAGATGTCGGGATTGAGATAGATGAGGTAGAGGAGTGCAACTAGAACATAAAAATGCCTAGCAGGAACGCATGTGTGTTCCTAAAACACATGCGCACTAAAGCGTGTGCATAATCTAGGAACACACACATGTTCCTATTGGGCATGGATCAATGCACAATCACAAGGATTTCAAGTCACAAGAGTGTATGTGCGCTCTTAATGAAAAATATATAGAATTTATTATAGACCAAACATATTTATGAATAAATATGTATAGGGGTTTGGTGACAACTAGGACCTAATGGCTTAGGATTGATAGTGTTTTGAAGCATAGAGCAATGGTTAGAGCACCAAGATGTGGGTGATATGGATGCAAGGGTTTTGAGGAATTTAACAAGAGGTATATGCATAGTGCACTTAGGGATCGATTGTGGAGGAGTTTAAGGGTCGAGTATAGGCTATGGATAGGCTTAGATTGAGCTAGGGGGAGTCTAAGTCATGGTCTAGGTAATGGTTATTGTATAAGTCTAGGTCATGGTCCATGTCTAGCTCTAGATCTATGCTATGTTCTAGGTCATGGTCTAGGTCAATGTCATGGTCTATGTCATAGTCATCGTATAGGTCTAGGTCATGGTCTAGGTCTTTCCATGTCTAGGTATTGTTATGTCTAGGTCTAGGTCTTGACATGTCTAGGTCAAGGCCATTTCTTTCCTTGTGATGTAGA
>ML788495.1:577929-599003 GCA_009831015.1 Picea engelmannii
TTTTATGGTATCATAGGAATTATTGGTTCACAATCTTGTTAATTTCCTTCCAAGAATTTGGGCATGTCGAAATTCTTGTAAGCTTGAATTGTTCAAAATATAACGCGGATCTAGAACTCTTCCACTTGAAAATTATTTCAATTTTGAATTTATATTGAGCATTGTTGACTATTGATTTTCTTTCCATAAATTCTTGACCTTCTAAAATTCACTGCATCGAGTTCGCCCATGATCCCAAGGTTGACAGTCGACGAATATTTTATTGATTAATTATTTTAAGAGCTGAGGGGTTCTGATGTTAAACGCTCTCTTGAGATTAATTTTGTGGTGACACTACAACATATTGCGCATCTGGTTTGAGTAGTTGGTTGTCGTTGCTATAAATGGATATTTTTGTTAACCACCATGTTCAACATGGAGTATGGATCCTCATAAGGATCAAGGTATCCTTAATTGACCCTTTAATATTGTGATGGAGGCATCATCCAACATTTTTTCAATTGTATTTGTAGCTTGCAAACATTGTAAAAGTTTAATTAATGGCAATACAAATTGAGTTATAGTTACCATATCATATCCAACGATTGGATCCGACATCTAGAAGTTATTTTCCATTGTACTATCTCGATATTCCGAGTTAGAATCTGAAATTAAATCATGTATATTGTTTGTATTCTATGCAGAGTCATAGAGTTAATGTGTATAAGTTCTCCATCCAAATGGAATGATTCCATTCTCTCCTCATTGTTATTTAATTGTACTTTAAGTTTAAGATTTGGCATGATATAATTATGATCCATCCAGATCTTCATTAATTGTACGGTTGACTCCAGACGATTATGGGATCGAATCTGATATCCTACGTGGATAGGTGATGTGGCGATATCTCTCATATATCGACTACTCATTTTCTCTCAAGAATTATTTGTGGGAGTTAACTTAAATTTTTGTCTCATCAAGATCACTGACAATCGCTACTAAGCAAACAATCTTCTTTATGCAAATCTTGGAGTGGTTGTCTTGGATACCAGTTCACTAACTCAACTATATATATAGTCTTCCGATCTTCCAGATTTTCAACGATATAGTTAGACTATCATCCATATCATTTTTAACTTCAAAGTCATATAGGTATTAAACCTTGTTCAGGAATTCGAGTTCATAGGATTTTTTTTAAGTGTTTGTTTATAGAGTACTTCATTTAGCATCTTGATTATGTCACCCTACCTCTTAGGTACTCGGATGTCATGGCCTTTGGATTTGATAATAGTAATATATCGCCTTTGATTTTATGTATTGAATCCTTAGTGGAAAATGTAATGGATTCATTTAGTGATATCTAACCTTTACAACAAGAGGTTAATGTTTATTGTCACTAAAAGTCCATGAAGGGATTGCTTATGTACAACTTGAACTAGTGTCTAGATAATGATAGAATTTGAACTTCCCACCTTTGCCAAGGTTAGGATTGAATGTCGATTCATTGTAATTTAACCATAGATCTCATATGGTTCTTTAGACTAAGTGAATATTGTTGGTTACTCTTTTTTTATTTAGAAAAGAAAGTTTGTCAATTTTTTAATATGGTCATTGTGACATTTTATGGAATATAATATATCATTTAAATAAGATCATTATTGATTGGCATTCTTATATAAGATGATGTGTTGTTTAGGATTAGATAATGTTTGATGTATGTATGCAAAAGGGTAGAGTTTGTATTTAACGATGAGTAAAAATATATAGGATAGTTTCATAAAGAGTAGGTCTCTTATCTAGAGGATGAATAATCAATTGTTGTTGGAACCTTTGGAGGAAGAAAGATTTGTATAGTGTTTAAGGAATTGAATGATTAAATTATGAATCATATGGATATTGTACTTAATGTTGTTTAAAAATTGATTAGATTTGGTTATGGGAATATTTATCTCCATGTTCCTCAGAACGATCACCAGTCCTGAGACCTTAAATGGTCAAAATCAATCAGATGAATCCTGGAGTTGAGAGTTGATTATGTGTCTTGGAGGTCCTAACCTTATAGAGTAGGTTGGGAGGGTAAATGTTGTTATCTGTAAGTGACATGGTTGATCTATGAATAATGATGATGTTGTAGTCTGGTGTTGTTCTATAGTGATGTGATGAGATTAGAGAGTGCAATTATGATGTACGTCAGTAACACTTACCACTTGTTCCTTCTGTTGTTTCAAAAAAAATATTTACCTCTATTGCACTCACTTATTTTATGTCGTAATGGAAGGGATGTTACATATGGTATCAGAGAGGGTTCAACCCTATGACATTGGACTATTACACCTTCCATTGTGTTAACTAAATCATTAAAATATATTACTAATTAAATTTTGAAAATTGTCCATGTGGGTAATTATGGTTAGAGGATGTCGAGGAAGTAGACAACATGGTGTTGGAGGAAGAGGTGTGAAACCTATGATAATATCCACACCAGAAGGGTCTAACCCCCAAGGAGATGAGAAAATTATTGAGTAGGAGTAGGTTAATGCATGCAATGTGGTAGGTATGATGAGATCCTTCTAGAGGATCTAAGAGGTGTTGATCAACCACCTGGATCAAGATCAGGGTAGAGTGTATGTGCCTAATGAAGGTTCACAACATGCCCTAGATGGTAGTAGTAGTATACACAAATAACTCGAGAAGGTGAAGTTTCCCGAGTTCTTAGGTGCCTCGGATGGCTTAGACGCCAAGGCATGGTTGGAGAACATGGCGATGTGCTTCACACTTCGTGATTACACCTCCAACATGAAATTCCAAATGGTGGTATTTCAACTAAAATGGAGTGCTCTTCTATGGTGGAATATTCTCCTACCTCAACTAAACATGGTTGTTGAAGATGTTTCATGGGAACTGTTCAAGGAACGGTTCTGGGAGAGGTACTTGTCCAAGGAATTAATTCAGCGCCAAATTAATGAGTTCAACACCTTATGCAGGGTGGTCATATAGTTCCCGAGTATGAGGCCATATTTATGGATCTACTTAGGTATGATCCACATCTGAACACAGAGAAGTTAAAGCTCAACAAGTTTGTGTCTGGCCTTAAATTCAACCTTCATGTGAAGGTGAGGATCCCAATTCCTCAAACATTGCATTATTTTTTCAGAAGGACCTCATAGCTGAGGAAGAACTGAATGATGGGGGTCAAGGAAGGACTCCTTCTTGACCAATTGGACCAACAACATTAGGAGCGCAACAACACCAGACACCAGCTAGATAGACGTCAGGGCATTGAGATACACCTAGAGGACCTATGTTCATGACACCATGACGATAGACTCCTCAACAGAGGACTCCTTATAAAGGACCAAAACAACAACAAAAATTTTGTCCGCAGTAGAAACATTAATTTAGGCATGTCCACCATAATAGATCGGGGTCACAAACTGCTAGGCCAACAACTTCTACTTCAGGGACCAGGAGTAATGGACTGAAGACTAGGTGTTGGACATGTGGAGATACACATTACTAGTGAGACTGTTCAATTGAGAAGGAAAAAGTAGCTGGATCATCAGAACCCACTACAATTGGAGATTTGGACAAGGCCCAAAGGATACATGCAACAGTGAATAACTACCAAGACAAGCACCCGTCCACTATGCTCAAGATATCAGGTATAATCGTCTACCAAAATTTTAGCATTTTGATATATCCAGGTGCTACAGAGAAATTTATCTCTAGTGCAGTGCTAAAGAGAATTAATATAAGGGTAGTCGAGAAGGACAATTTCAGATACATAGAAATGGCATCGAGTTCCAAACAGAAAGTTGGAGGAAAAGTTACAAACTGTAGCATTAACTTGGGAGATTTTTGTAACGAAGGTAGATATTTATGTCACGATATTAGGATCTTATGACATAGTTATTGGTATGGAACGGCTAGAATCGCATGATGCGATACTTAACTGTAAGATGAAATGGTTAAAATTGAAAGATAATTTGGGACAGAGTAGAATGATCGTAGGAAGAAACCAAGGGGTGTCCTTGAGATTTATTTCTTCCCTAAAGCTGCAAAAGAGTATGTGCAAGGGATGCAAGCTATATGCAATATTAGGGCTAAAAAAAAATGGAGAGGTGGAAGGATTAGAAAACCTTCTGGTGATACATGAGTTTGGGATGTATTTCCAAAAGAGTTTTCAGGTTTACCACCCGAAAGGGAGTTGGAGTTTACAATAGACTTGAAGCCTGGAACTGAACCGATAGCAAGAACACCATATCATATGTTAACGCTTGAATTACAAGATTTGAAAATTCAATTTAAGTATTTGTTGGACTTGGGACTTAGACAACCAAGTGTGTCACCTTGGGGTGCACCAGTTATTTTCATGAGAAATAAGGGTGGATCATGGAGACTTTGTATTGACTATCATCAATTGAACAAAGCAACAATCAAAAACTAGTATATGTTACCCATAATAGATGATTTGTTTGACCATATGAAGGGAGCGACAGTGTTTTCAAATATTGATTTGAGATCGGGATATCACCAATTATGGATTAAAGAAGAAGATATCCCTAAGACCGCATTTAAGATGATATTCAAAAACTATGAGCTTACATTTTTACCATTCAGATTGACAAACTCCCCCAAGGTATTCATGAGTTTGATGAATGGGGTGTTCCGTGAATACTTGGACAAGTTTGTTTAAGTGTTTATTGATGACATACTGATTTATTCTCGGAGGAAGGAAGAGCACAATGAACATTTAAGATTGTTCCTATAGTGTCTACGAGAAAAAATTGTACGGGAAGCTATTGAAATATTCTTTTTACCAATCGAAGATTCATTACTTGGGACATATCATATCGGGTGAAGGTATCGCTGTGGATCCAGTGAAATTCGAGGCTATTATGGAATGGTGAGCACTGAAAAACATACAAGAAGTATGCATCTTTATGGGTTTAGCAAGATATTACCGACGATTCGTTGAAGGTTTTTTGAAGATAGAAAATCCGATCATAGAATTGCAAAAGAAAAACAAGAAGTTTGTTTGGATAGAGAAATGCGCAGAAGCATTTCAAAAACTTAAAGATTTGTTGACGACAAAAGAAATACCGAAAGTCCCTGACATGGATAAGGAGTTATTGGTATGCACTGATGCATCCAAGGAAGGTTTAGGCGGAGTTTTGACGCAATACGATCGAGTGATCGCTTACATTTCAAGGAAATTGAGAAAGCATGAGGAGAACTACGCAACACATGACTTGGAGTTATTGGAAATTGTATATTCCTTGAGAGTTTGAAGAAATTATCTTATTGGAGGGGAATTTGAATTAAAGACATATCATTGTGGATTGCAACATGTATTTACACAGAGTGACTTGAATGTGCAACAAAGGAATTCATTATAATTACTTAGCGAATATGACTTTGAGATTACTTACATTAAAGGAACAGTGAATAGAGTGAAAATCCATTGAGTCGAAGACCACACATATTCTCAGTAATATCGCTTAAGACGAATCTTCGAGAAAATATTCTAAATTTACAGATAGACAATGATTGGTACGAGGATGTTAAGAATAATATTGAACAAGATACCATGATGGTACCGAAGTATGAAGGTTATTCACTAGACAAAGATGGATTATTGAGATTTAACGAAAGAATTTACGTACCTCCTAACGATGAATTAAGAAGTTTGATCTTAAGTGAAGTGAATCAAGCAATGTACATGGCTCATCCGGGAGTCACGAAGATGAAGGAAGACCTTAAACCTTTATTCTTATGGAAGGGAATGAAAGCATACATAGTTAGTTATGTGGTGATATGTCTATAATGCCAGCAAGTGAAGGCTAAACATAGACATCCAACATGATTTTTACAACCACACATTATTCCTTAATCGAAATGGGAAGTCATTTCGATGGACTTTATTGTTGGATTGCCATTAATGACAAGGAGACACAACTCGATTTTTGTGGTAGCTGACACTCTGATGAAAAGTGCACAATTTATCCCTGTGCATATGATGTATCAGGCACCACACATAGATAGAGTATTTGTCAGCGAGATTTTGATATTACATGGTGTACCAAGAAGGATAATATTTAATTGAGGATCGGTGTTTACAGGACAATTTTGGACCAGTTTCCAAGAGGCTTTAGGAACACAACTGAAATTTAGTACAACTTATCACCCAAAGAAAGAAAAAAAATAGAAAGAATGAATCATATTCTAGAGGATATGTTGTGTATGTATGTAATGGATCAACAAAAATGTTGGGAGGAATTCTTTCCACTAGTAGAATTTTCATACAACAATAACTATCCGAGTACCATTAAGATGGAATCATTTGAGTTTATTTACGAACGACCTTGTCAGATGCCATTGAGTTGGGCTCAACTTGAGGACAGGGTCCTAGTAGGACCAGAAGTGATTCAAGAAATGGAAGAACAAATGCAATCGATAAGACAGAGGATTAAAGAAGCACAAGTTCTATGAGAGAGTTATGTTGATGCGCATCACATTTATCGCAGTTATGAAGTTGGTGATAAATGTTTCTTGCGGGTGAAACCGCACAAGAGTTTGATCAAGTTTGGAAAGGGTGATAAACTCTCTCCTAGGTTTGTGGGACCTTTCGATGTTGTGGAAAAGAAAGTACTCGTGTCTTATCGACTATCCTTTCCTAATTCTTTGAGGTGTATGCACGATGTGTTTCATGTATATGTTTTGAGACATTATATTAGTGATCCTTCACATGTTATTGACATGAGATATTTGCAGGTGTCGGATGAGGGTGCTCTCATGGAGGAGCCAATCTACATTCTGAATCATCGTATTTGACAACTATGGTGTTGAATAGTCAATCAGGTCAAGGTCCAGTGGGACAACTATAGTCCACAGTTGGCTACCTTGGAGGACACATACAAGATGCATCAACAATTTCCTTACATGTTTGATAGATTAGATGTGTATATCTATGTATGATACATTTTTTTTCACTTGCATTTATATACCGTACAAAATTCAGGACGAAGTTTAAAACAAGAGGGGGTGTATGTAACATCCCACTCTATTGAGCACACTTGTATTGACATATTCTTTGAGGACACTTGCGTGCAAGTGATCTGGTTATGGTATAATATGATTTCATTTCGATTATGGGTTATATATGATGATGATGATGTATTGTGACTTATTTCTATTTGATATATATGTATAAGAAGATGCTATTGATGAGTTTTCCTAAGTGTGAAGGACACATGATAGGTTATGGATGTTGATGGCATCAATGGACTTCCTTGGACTCTAGATTGAGCCAGGAAGTGGATTGTATTTGGATTGAGTATTTCATTTTACACAAATATGAAATATGATTGATTACAGTATGAGTTATGTATAGAGATTATTCACTCATTTTTTTTCTGTGGATGTAGGCTCGACGATGCATGCTAATCTGACTCACACAAGGAGTAGAGGGGCCATGCACATAAACCAGACATTGAGGGAGAGGTGTGGCAATGTCTCTGTCACAGCCTACTAGCACTCACGTTGTGGTCGAATGGTAGGTTAACGATTACCCATTTCGATAGGTCCATGATTTCATGAGGGTGGAATGAGACAATCACTCACGAATATTCTAAGGGGCACACAATAAGGCGAAGTCCTTATTCCTTAGAATCCCTTAATCTCTCACAAGGTCAACTGAATGGAGTGTTGACTCCAAAGGGTCGGGAAAACTTCCAAAACCATTTAAAGGTGAGTGGAACCCTTGGAGCATGGAGGTCCATCTTGAAGGGAACATAGGTGCATCATGAAGGGCATGTAACGTAATTTAAAAACTTGAGTCAATAAATCTAGGTGACCTAGAAAAGATTGAAATGATTAGACCTTGTTGGATTAAAATAATTAATTAAACAATGAATTAATTAATTATAAATATCAATAAAAGTCTAATACTAAGTCTAAGTCTAAGTTTAATTAAGGGAATAATTAAAAATATTAAATAAATTAAAATAGAAAAGAAATAAAATATGAGAGAATAGGTGTGCACATAGATTAATATCTAGAGTCAAGCTACCACTAGGCTAACTAGAAGAAGACTCATAATCCAACTCTAACTAATATCTAGTTAGGAGAGACTCATTAAATGAGAATTTGGGGAACAAAGGGACAACTAAGAGAGAAAATAGGAACACATTGGAGAAATTGAGGGAAAATGACTTTTTAATTAAATTAAAAATGATAATTACTTGTGCAATTTGGGAAGAGTGCGACAAGTGTGTGGGTGAATATTACTAATTAAATTAATTAAAAATATAATTAATTGTGCATGAAGACATGTGTCATTTGGGATAATTCTATAAAACAAATGGTCTGGAAGGAAAAGGGGATCATTGATTGTTGGTAACGTTATGCTGCCAAAATTGTTTTGACTATGTTTTACTTGTGAGAGTTGGGATACCAAGCTTGTAGAGGGAGTGGAAGATATATGTTATGAGGAAATCCTTGGAGCTATTGTTTGTTGGTTTCTTGTGTGTGGCCCTTTTGCGGCTCGAGGGGCTAAGGGGGAAGAAGAGTACCCCTAGCATTGGCTGAGAGGTACCAGTGAAGTTTCAGTGATTAGCAAGTGGGAGATCAAAATGAATGCAAGTCCTTGAAGGACATCATCAACTCTTCGTCTTCATTGGTCCCAGTATTTTAATTAATGAAATTGTATTTGTATCATGATTATATGTATAAATTTTAAAGGCAATGCAAAATTGATTGTAATTTCCGAAGTTTAGTTTTCATTTCGCCATGAGTTTTGGAGAAATCAATTCCAAACCTTGTCCTTTGTACACTTGAAATTGTTATAACTTGAATTTTAGAATGTTGTTTTTCTGCAAAATTTTAATTGTTATTTGAATTCCGAGAGTTCTTGGATCCACTATGTAAATTGTTCAAGATTGGAAATGATGATCTTGATAGGTTATTGTATTGAAATTCTTTGCAATCAAAATTGTATAGGATATAATTTCATTGTTATGAATTTGTGTACTGTATAAGAATTTGTTCGTTTCCAAAGTCGATGGAAATATGAACGATTATGGTCGCTGTAATGTTTAAAATCACATCTATGTATATTAGTTGTATGGATGTTGTAGATTTAGATTTGTAATTCAACATCCATATATATTATTTAATTTCCAACCAATTGATGGATTTGAGGCTTAAATTGTATTATCAACACGATTTATTTCTACCCAAATTTGTATTCTGTACAATATTGGAATTTTCATGTTGGAATTTGAAATTCCAATTATCATATGGTTTGGTTGTAACAAATTTTAAATTGTCGTTAAAGATTGATGAAATGATTTTATGGTATCGTAGGAATTCTTGGTTCGCAATCTTGTTGATTCCCTGTCAAGAATTCAGGCATGTCAAATTTCTTGTAACCTTGAATTGTTCAAAATATAACGCGGATCCGGAACTCTTCCACTTGAAAATTATTTCAATTTTGAATTTATATTGAGAATTGTTGATTGTTTATTTTCTTTCCATAAATTCTTGACCTTCGAAAAGTCATTGCATCGAGTTCACTGAGGATCCCAAGGTTGGCAGTCGACGAATATTTATTGATTAATTATTTTAAGGGTTGATGGATTTTGATGTTAAACACTCTCTTGGAGATTAATTTTGTGGTGACACTGCAACAATTTGCGTATTTGGTTCTAGTAGTTGGTCGCCATTGTTATAAATTGATTGTGTTGTTAACCACCATGTTCAACATGGAGTATGGATCCTCATAAGGATCGTAGTATCCTTAATTGACCCTTTATTATTGTGATGGAGGCATCATCCAACATTTTTGCAATTGTATTCACAGCTTGCAAACACTGTAAAGGTTTAATTAATGGCAATACAAATTGAGTTATAGTTACCACATCATATCCAATGATTTGATCGAACACCTAGAAGTTAGTTGCAACTGTACTATCTCGATATCCCGAGTTAGAGTCTCAAATTAAATCATGTATATTGTTTTTGTTTTGTGCAGAGTCATAGAGTTATTGTGTATAACTTCTCCATCCAAATGGAACGATTCCATTCTCTCCTCACTATTATTTAATTGTACTTTAAGTTTAATATTTGGCATGATATAATTATGATCCACCTAGATCTTTGTTAATTGTTTGATTGACTCCAGAATATTATGGGAGAGAATCCAATATCCCACGTGGATAGGTGATGTGGAGATATATCTTAGATATCGACTACTCAGTTTCTCTCAAGAAGTATTTGTGGGAGTTAACTTAAATTTTTGTCTCATCAAGATCACTAATAGTAGCTACTAAGAAAGAAATCTTCTTTACGCAAATCTTGAAGTGGTTGTCTTGGATGCCAGTTCGCTAACTTGAATGTATATATATTCTTCCAATCCTCCATATTATCAATGAGATATTCAGACTATCATCCATCTCTTCTTTAACTTCAAAGTTGTATAGGTATTAAACTTTGTTCAGGAATTCGAGTTCATAGGATTTTTTTTAAGTGTTTGTTTATAGAGTACTTCATTTAGCATCTTGATTATGTCACCCTACCTCCTTAGGTACTTGGATGTCATGGCCTTTGTATTTAATAATAGTAATATATCACCTTTTATTTTATGTATTGACTCCTTAGTGGAAAATGTAATGGATTCATTTAGTGGTATCTAACCTTTACAACAAGAAGTTAAATGTTTATTGTCACTAAAATTCCATGAAGTGATTGCTTATGTACAAGTGGAACTAGTGTCTAGATAATGATAAAATTTGAACTTCCCACCTTTCCCAAGGTTAGGATTGAATGTTGATTCATTGTAATTTAACCGTAGATCTCATATCGTTCTTTAGACTAAATGAATATTGATGGTTACTCGTTTTTTATTTATAAAAGACAATTTGTCACTTTTTGAATATAGTTATTGTGGCATTTTAGAGAATAAAATATATCTTTTAAATAAGATCATTATTGACTATCATTCTTATATAAGATTATGTGTTGGTTAGGATTAGATAATTTTCGATGTATGTATGTAAAAGGGTAGAGTTTGTGTTTAATGATGAGTAAAAATATATATGATAGTTTCATAAAGAGAAGGTCTCTTATCTATATGATGAATAATAAATTGTTGTTGAAACCTTTAGAGGAAGAAATATGTGTATAGTGTTTAAGGAATTGAATGATTAAAATATGATATGGATATTGTACTTACTTTTGTTTAAAAATTGATTACAATTGGTTATGGGAATATATATCTCCATGTTCCTCAGAATAGTTGCCATTCCTAAGACCTTAAATGGTCCAAACCAATCGGATGAATCCTGGACTTGAGCGTTGATTATGTTTCTTGGAGGTACTAACCTTGCAGAGTAGGTTGGGTGGGTAAACGTTGTTATCTATAAGTGACATGGTTGATCTATGAATAATAATGATATTGTATTATGATGTTTTTCTGTAGTGATGTGATGAGATTAGAGAGTGCAATTATGATGTATGCCAGTAACGCTTACCACTTGTTCCTTCTATTGTTTCAATTTTGTTTTACCATTATTTCACTCACTTATTTGATGTCGTAACAGAGGGGACGTTACACATTACCTAAATTTGACAAAAGGTTGAAGTCCCATCCTAGTTAATACTCTAGGAACCAACAATAACAATCATGTAGGCTAACATAATCACAATAGAAATAACAGAGTTGAAACCTCAAATTACTCTATGCAAAACGAAGCATGGTTCATTATAATTGCAATCACAACATGTTACAAGGGTTTCTTAATAGAAAATCAACACATAAAATATGAGTGCACAACAAAGCCTTACATCAAATGAAAATATACATCAAATTCTCCATTAAGCTTTCCAATGTTCTAAAATGTAGCCCAATAGGAGAGATCCTAAATTCCCAAATTCTCCACCCTTTAAAATGGAGAGAAAAAATTCTTCTTTATAGAGTGAGTCTATTCTCTTATACAATAAAATATTATTATTTGCTAACTAATTCCATGACAAGTAAAATAAATATTATAATAATAAATTAGTTAGATCTCTCCTTAATCCATGGTTTACCATGTTACAACATGTGGACATATTAGCCTCTCCAAAGCAATTCTCTCTCATTAAAAAATAGTAGTAGTATACACCAAATAATGCTCATTAAGGGGACACACCACCAAAAATAGGTAGCAACCCAATTCAAATTCCAAGTGTCCACATGGAATGTTCCCTTCAAGAATGTTCATGCATGAAACCGCTCCACATATGTGAATTCCAAGGTAGCCAATTCCATGGAAGTGTGCAATTTTCCAATTGGATGGGGCATCCAAAAAAAAGTATGTGATCAATGCCTAGCCTTGCCTTGCCTTTCCATTGCTTGTCTTTGCTTTCCTATCCTTTCCTTGCCTTGCCTTTTCTTTCCTTTCTTTCCTAGCCTTGCCTTGCCTTTTCCTTTCCTTGCATTCCCTTACCTTGCCTTGTATTACCTTTCCTTGCCTTTCCATGCCATGCCATACCATGTATTTCCTTAAATTTCCATGCCATGCCTTGACATGCCATTCCATGCCATGCCTTTCCTTGCCATTCCATGCCTTTCCTTTCCTTCACCTTCGATGGCATGCCATGTCGTGGCATGTCATTCCATGGCATGACTTTTCTTTCCATGCCATTCCTTGTCATGCATTTCCTTGCCTTGCCCTGCAATGCCATGACTTTCCTTGCCTTGCATTGTCATTCCATGCCTTGCCATTCCATTCATTGCATTTCCTTGCCTTTCCATGCCATTCCATGCCTTGTCATGGCTTACCTTGCCTTTCCATGCCATGTAGTGCCATACCATGCCTTGGTCACCTCAACACTATATCCATTTGGATATCGCATAACTCATATCCATGCATATACAATACAAATTTCATATGAGAATCCTTATGTGTATTAATGTTCAATTAATAAATGTGTGTTTATTTACATGATGCCTTGCATATATTATATATTCACAACACAATTTTGAACTAGTATCCACATACCAAAGTTCTAAATTTAAATTTGTGTGTTTAAACAAATCACAAAACTATCATCATCATACACACATAACAATAAAAATAATATCATGCAATACATAAACAGATCTAGATGTATACATATCAAATGTCTATATGATTCTAATTAAACCCAACAAATACTAAGAAAATAATCTCTAAGATAAGTAAAAATAAAAGTTCTAACCTTATAAGGCCAAAATATAGGTTGTTACATTTATAAATCCCTAGAACACAACTATGATCTAAAATAGACTAATCCCTACTTGCATGTTTTTCCATGTAGCTTCCCATTTTAACCTATAAAAAAATAAATATATATCTTTCCATAACATTATGCAAGGAAAACTTCAAATCAAAATGTGGATTGCAATGAAACAAGAATCATAGAAAAAGGAACGTTTCTCATCTCAAGAAATAATTTTTTTTTCTAGGGACATATGACTTAACTTTATATCAAAAATTTCCTTTCCATTCAATGAAGTTCTTTTTCCTTGCCATGCCTTGCCTTTCCATGTCATGCCATGCCATGAATTTCCATGCCTTTCCTTGCCTTTCCATTCCATGCCATGCCATGCCATGACATGCCTTGATTTTCCATGCCATGCCTTGCCATGCCATGACTTGTCTTTCCTTTCCGTGCCATACCATGTCTTTCCTTTCTAGGTCATGCCATGCCTTTCCATGTCATGCCTTGCCTTTCTTTACCTTTCCTTGCCAAGCCATGCCTTTCCTTTCCATTCCATGCCTTGTCTTTCCATGTCATTTCAAGGCATGCCTTACCTTGCCATGCCTTTCCTTTCCTTGCCAATCCATGCCTTTCCCTGCCATGCCATTCCATGATATGCCTTTCTAGGCCAAGACATGCCTTGCATTTCCTTCACTTTCCATGCAATTCCTTTCCATGCCATGTCTTTCCTTGGCATTCCATGCCTTTAATTTCCTTGCCTTTCCATTCCATGTCTTGCCTTACCTTGCCATGTCATTCCATGCCATGCCTTTCCTTGCCATGTCTTTCCATGCCTTGCATTTCCTTTCCAAGCCATGCCTTGCCTTTACATGCCATGCCTTGCCTTGCCATGCCATGCCATGCCATGCCATGCCTTGCCTTGCCATGTCTTTCCTTGCCTTTCCAAGACATGCCTTTCCATGCCTTGCCAAACCATGCATTTCCTTGCGATGCCATGCCATAAGTATACACAAATAATGATTCTAGCTGGACAAATTTTTCTTCCAATTCCAAGAAGATACAAACAACAATTCCAATTCCACTTGGAAAAAATTGTCTTCCAATTCTTCCCATAATTGTCTTGCAATAGCACAAAATTGTGTATGAATTAAACAAAAAGACAAAAAAAAACAAAAACCTATATGTTCCTGTTATTTTTTTGTGCATATGTCGGGCGTGGAGATGTCGGGATTGAGATAGATGAGGTAGAGGAGTGCAACTAGAACATAAAAATGCCTAGCAGGAACGCATGTGTGTTCCTAAAACACATGCGCACTAAAGCGTGTGCATAATCTAGGAACACACACATGTTCCTATTGGGCATGGATCAATGCACAATCACAAGGATTTCAAGTCACAAGAGTGTATGTGCGCTCTTAATGAAAAATATATAGAATTTATTATAGACCAAACATATTTATGAATAAATATGTATAGGGGTTTGGTGACAACTAGGACCTAATGGCTTAGGATTGATAGTGTTTTGAAGCATAGAGCAATGGTTAGAGCACCAAGATGTGGGTGATATGGATGCAAGGGTTTTGAGGAATTTAACAAGAGGTATATGCATAGTGCACTTAGGGATCGATTGTGGAGGAGTTTAAGGGTCGAGTATAGGCTATGGATAGGCTTAGATTGAGCTAGGGGGAGTCTAAGTCATGGTCTAGGTAATGGTTATTGTATAAGTCTAGGTCATGGTCCATGTCTAGCTCTAGATCTATGCTATGTTCTAGGTCATGGTCTAGGTCAATGTCATGGTCTATGTCATAGTCATCGTATAGGTCTAGGTCATGGTCTAGGTCTTTCCATGTCTAGGTATTGTTATGTCTAGGTCTAGGTCTTGACATGTCTAGGTCAAGGCCATTTCTTTCCTTGTGATGTAGAGAGGGGGTTGGAGAGGGAGGAAGAAAAGGAGTGAGATACAGAGAGAGGGGAAGACAAAGAGAGTGTGTGAGAGTGAGGGAGAGGGATACATAGAGGGGGTGGTAGAGAGAGAGTGAAAGTGAGAGAGGAAGTGAGGGGAGAGAGGGAAGCAGGGTAAGATAGAAGAAAAGAGAGCAAGGTGGGGAGAGTGGGGGAGAGAGAGGGAGGTGGATATAGGGAGAGAGAGAGAAAGGGTTAGATGCAAGAGGTAAATAGAGAAGGGGGTAGATATGTATTGTTTGAGAGTGTGAGAGGGTGGGAGAAGAAGACCAAAACAGGGGGGTGGGGGGTTAGAGAGAGAGACGTGGGAGAGAGATTGTAGATGTAGGAGAGAGAGGAGAGATAGCGGGAGGGAGGGGGAGAGAGGGAGGGAGGAAGTGGATAGAGTGTGTGTGTGTGTGTGAGAGAGAGAGATTACATATAGATAAGTGTCCTGTCATACATAATCTAGGGCATGTCGAACACTGATTGCAAAAAATACAAAATCAAGTAAATTTAACCTTTTATGCTTGTTACTAGGTTGTAAATGGATAATGACAACATTATAATATTGAAGAACGTACAAATAGATAAGTGTTTCAGTAATACATAATCTATGCCAATATCATAAGTAAAAATCTAAATCATGGATTTTTAAAATCAAACAATGGGAAATCCCAGAGAGACATGAGAAAACTTGACAATGAAATCAAATCAAATCACCAAAAAGGTAATAAACGTGAAATATAAAATGATTTAAAAACGAATTGAGAAAACTATTCAAAGAAGGATAAATATTCTATATAAAGAATATCGAATCCACTAAAATATTATCCTTATATTAAAACAAAAAAGTAGAATCAACATACCATGATCATCATTAAACTATGTGAACTTATTATTAAGTCGTAGGTGAGCGGTCATATCCATAAAATATCATTATTAAAAAATAGGTATAGGCAAGTTTCATTTAGGGTGTGGGTGTGGAGGGGGTTAAGGGTAGAGTATAGGTTATGTCTAGGCTTAGATGGAGCTAAGGGGCTCTAGGTCATGGTCTAGTTCAAGCTCTAGGTCATGGTCTAGGTCGTGGTCATGTTCATATAAGTAGTTGTATAAGTACTCCATTGGAAGAAGAAAAAAAATTAACACTCACCTTTCAGGTGAGGCTACATTTCTCTGTTGCACATATCCTTTATTCGTTGTGATCCTTTCCTCACCTTTAGAAGATGTTTGGATTTCTTCGACGTCTACGAATGAAGTAATAAAACAAAAATCACTCATATTTTTGGAAAAGTATTTTATCAAAAAATAAAACAAATTATGATACCTACCTACCTCATCCACCTAGCGAACCAATAGTCTATTCTCCTCTCTGTTTGATTGTCTTCTCCTCTCTTTCTCACATACCAAATAACCAATTCTCTTATCTCCTCTCAACTCTGTCATTTTATTCTCTATTCTCTACCCTATTTTCTTTTAATTCCTTCTGTCACCCATTCGTCAGAATTCAAATTAATTTAATTTTTATTTTAGGAACGAATTTTTTTTCCCACATTCTGATTCCCATCCCTACCATTTTTCATTTTTATCAACACCATTGGCATGCACCTCAATTTTATGTGCCTTGCCTTGAATTTGTTTTCCATGTCATGCCATGCAATGCCTTACCTTACCTTGACTTTCCATGCCATACCATGCCTTCCCTTTGAGACAGAAGAGGTCTAGGAGTATGCTTGGCACATAAAACTTCCCAAGAGGAACACGTATGTGTTCCTAGTAGGAAAGGATGAGCGCCCAACCTAAGGGCTTAGGATTGAAATTGTTTTAAATAATGGATCAATGGTTAGAGAACCAAGATGTGGGTGCAAGGTTTTTGGGGCATTTAACAAGAGGTATACTCATAGTGCACTTATGAATCGAGTGTGGAGGGGGTTAAGGGTTGAGTATAGGTTATGCCTAGGATTATATGGAGCTAGGGGGGTCTAGGTCATGGTCTAGGTCAAGATCTATCTCATGGTCTAGGTCACGATCATGTACATGCTCATGGTATAGTTCTAGGTCTAGATTTAGATCTATGTCATGTTCTAGGTCGTGATCTAGGGATAAATCTAGGTCTATGTCATGGATTACATCATGATCATTGTATAGATATAGGTCATGGTATATGTTATAGGTATAGTTATAGGTATTTCTATGTCTAGGTCTAGGTTTAAGTATTTACATGTCTAGGTTAAGGCCATTTCTTTCCTTGAGATGTACCCAAATTGCTATAGTGTGTGAGAGTCTGAGAGGAAGAGTGAAGACTACATAGAGTGGGGGTAGAGAGAGAGTGTATGAGCGTGTGAGAGTCAAAGAGAGGAAGATGGAGAGCGGGGTTGGAGAGTGATGAAGGAAGATAGTGTGAGGGGGGAAGAGAGGAAAACATAGAGGAGGGTGGGGAGAGACAGAGAGAGAGAGAGAGAGAGAGAGAGAGAGAGAGAGAAGGCAGGGGTATATAGAGGAAAATAGAACAAGGGGAGAGAGTGGGGGTACAAAAAGGGATGGGGATACGGTGGGTGAGAGAGGCAGGGTTAGATGCAAGAGGTAAAGAGATAAGGGGGGTAGAGAAAAAGAGAGGTAGGGGGTAGAGAGAGGGATGAGGGAGAGAAGGGAAGGATAGAGAGAGAAAACAAGAGTAGAAGAGTGGTCGAGAGTGAGATGGACAGAAAGAGAGGGAGGTAGAATTAGGGGAAAGGCGAAGGAGGTAGGGAAGGAGAGAGAAAGAGGGGTAGAGAGAGAGTGTGAGAGTGAAACTAACAATTAGGAGAGAGAGAAAGAGGTGGTAGATGTAGGAGAGAAAGAGAGGAGAGATAGTGGGAGGGAGGGGAAGAGAGAGAGGGAGGAGGGGGATAAAGACATAATGTGTGAGTATGAGAGGGTGGGAGAGAAAGAAAGAGAGAAGGGTTGGACAAGGAGTGTTTGAGTGTGTGAGAGGGAGTGAGAGGGAGAGAAAGAGAGGGGGTAGAGAGAGAGAGAGAAAAGAAGGGGGGTAAATAGAGGTAAAGAGAGAAGGGGGGGAAGAGTGGGGGAGAGAGAGGAAGTGGGATACAAAGTGAAGTGGAGAGAGGGGTAGATGTATGAGAGAGAGAGGAGAGAGAAAAAACAAAGTTACCAACTTAACAAGAAATGTGACCTCAAAACAAGAACTCTAGCCCAAAAATATCATATTTTTGGGTAAAAAGCACAAAAATCAACCCCCAAATAAAAAAGTGGTGCTACCGGTATAACCCTTTTTTTCGAGGTGGTTAAAATTGGGACTTGTTTGAAACCATGCGCTTGACATTATGAATAGAACCCTGATAGAACCATGAAATTCACCCTCGAGTCGAAAGGTGATGTTACTAGTAGCACCAATTTTTTTTTTAGTTAAAAATATGACCTAATTGAAATGATGGCCTTAACCACTAGCACCACTTTTCTTTTGAGTTAAAACTATGATCTCATTGAAACTGTGGCCTTTACCACTAGCACCACTTTTTTTTGAGTTAAAATTATGACCTAATTGACACTCTAGCCTTGACCACTGACACCACTTTTTATTTTGACTTAAATCTATGACGTAATTGAAACTGTGACCTCGACCACCGCCACCAGCACAAATAAAGCACTAAAAATTGGCTCCTAAATATAAAAGTGTTATAACTTGATAATTCATTTATCAATCATTTTTTTTAAATAATTTACATTAAGAAAATAATTTAATTGGGAAAAGAAATACCCCTAAACAAATTCTTTAATTTAATAAAAAAAAAAATTATTTTGAAAATAAAGGAAAAAAAAACAATTTATGTTGAAAAATAATGCAAATTGCAATTTTTTAATAAAAAATTAAAAAAATGAACTTAAAAAAAAGTAAAATTGAAAATTTTCAAGGAAAAATAAAAATAAAAATAACACTTAAAACATAAAATTAAAATTAAAAAAATGAAAAAATAACCTTCAAAAACAAATTAAAAAAAATCTAAAACAAAATCTAAAATAAATTAAAAAAAAAAAAATTATTAAAAAAAACTAAAATACAATTTAAAAAAGAATTAAAACTAAAGTAAATAGAAAAAATTAAACCAACTAACCTAAATTAAAACTAAACTATTAAAAAAAAAAACAAATAACTTTTAATTTAACTAAATTAAACCTAAATTAAACTAAAAAAACAATTTAATTTTTTTTTGTAAGTAAGTATGTATAAATTACCTTTCAAAAACAAAATTACAGTAGCACCATGAGTGTTTGAGGACTGTAATTGCTAAATTGTCTCGAAGGGAAACCAATTAAGTCGGTGCCTCCCAAACCAAAGCATACCTCAAATTTAAACATCAATTTTAAACATCTGGAACAGAATCGCCCCGTGGGGAAATTGATTCGTACGACCTTCTAGAACATCTAGGACTGACTTATGAAAGGAAAAAAGGAAATTGTCCAAAAGTACATTTGTCCAAACATAAACAAAACTAAAAAAATTCCATGCAGTATGACACCTGTGCAGATGTCATGGCTCATGCAACCGACATGTTGTGTGCCACGTTGTTCATTGTTCGCTCCTGGAGGTCCGAAGTCGATACCGTCTCCGTGTTTTCCACTATTGACATTTGGAGATCCGGAACCAAGACCACCACTGAGGCTGCTGGTGCACTGGGTGCATGTTCTGTGGAGTGTCAAGTGCCTTGTAGAGAGGATAACAATTGCAGAATTTGCGTACCCTTCTTGTCCAAAAATTCCAGATGAAATCATAAGTCATCCACCTCCTTGCGAACCTCGAACACTAGGTCTTGTAGAATTGCAAGGCCATCTTGAATATTTGCATAGGTGGCTCAGTTTGAACAAGAGTGTGGTTGGTCCGATGGTTTCTCCTAGTGGACGGAGGTGTCTTCCTGAGGAGATTGGACCGGTGGTGAGTGCACTGGTGGTGGCGCAGGAGCTTAATTCTCAGGTGAATTTGGTGGGACGACCAAGGTGATTGCGAGGAAGAGGCCAAGCCTGATAATGGTATGGGGTAGAAACCCAATGAATTCCCCAAGACATCGAACCACTCGACTTAGCAAGCCCATGGTGAGGACAAAGGCGGGAGGTCCTTTTGGCTTTAAGAGGACTGGCCAGAGGAGGAGGGTGAAGAAGGCGGAGAGTTGTGCGAAGGTGAGGGGATATGCTGAGGCCGAATGGCCATCTGTGGCATGTTTTGGTACCAGGACGAGTCCCTCTTGGATTTCCCCCATAGTCTAGGCATGACCGAAGAAAAAATAAGGTAAGAAGGCACTAAGAACTGGCTAACGTAACATGTAAGAACCGGGGAGGAGTGCAGACTGAGTGGTGGCTCTATTGGGAAGAGGAAGAATTGATGGACCAACCTAAGAGCGCCATGGTATGAATAGTGCTAGAGATGGAAGACACACATGCGCAGAGGTGACCACCATAAAGGAGGCTCCATTGATTGGACGAGGAGACAGAGAGGAGCGTGCTCGAAGAGTTAATGGAGCTCTGGTTGGAGTGAGGCCTATGTAACATCATAATGTGGGAGGAGGGAGAGGTGCATGTGCTCGTCAGGTGTTGGTACTGTGCTAGAAGGAACCGTCCCCTCCACTTGGAAACCTTTCCTCTACTAACACCCCATCTAGGGGCTAAAAAAACAAAATTTTAAAATTAAACAAAAATTAAAAAACAAAACAAATTTGAAAAATTTTAAATTATTTAACAACTTAATTGGACGGTGGGTATTGTATGGGCCGTGTGGGGGATGAGGGGGTGATTCCCTACATCACCTCATCCCCCCATGAGCTTATCCCTGGCCTTGTGCACGCTATTTGTGTTGCATGGGGATCGAGAGGGCGATGCTCGACATCGCCCCAGCCCCTTGCAGGATTATCCATGGTCTC
>ML788495.1:611631-625681 GCA_009831015.1 Picea engelmannii
TAGAGAGGTAGAGTGAGAGGGAGACAGAGAGGGGGGTAGATGTCGGAGAGAGAGAGAGAGGAAATAACTTATTTGGCTAGATTTTGTTCATTTTAGGAAAAAAAATGTAGATATGGATTGGAGATTTGTATCTTATTTAAGGGTTTTGTATGGGTTGGCAAGTGAGAATTACTATATTTCTTATTATAGATATAATATTTTTTTTTATCTACACTCAAACCATTTCTTGAAAGCCAAATGTTATCAATTTACTTTTTCCCATTTACGTTGTCATGAGTAATTTAAACTATAAACATTATTTTCCAATCCTTAGTAGTTATTTCCATTGAAATACCTTATTTATATGATCATGATACCTCTATATTGTCATTGTGAGCCAATTCAAATTCCATGCTTGAAAAAAATTCATAGCACCATACCAAAAAGTTCCCTTCACCTTGTGCTATAACTGATGTCCACAACCACACCACCCATTGGTTCTTGGAACTCCTAGAATTGTGCAGTTATATCCACTCTTATGAAGAGCGTACTCATAAATCCATCCTTATTTTCTTGATCACTCTTCTTGGTGCGTCTAAGTAGTGAAAAAATTCATTGTGTACAAACAATCCATTTGTGTTCCATCACATATATGGTCACTATTTGCATAATTGTCATGAACCCCCCAAGTTTAGAACAACACTTTCAGAACGTCACCAAAACTAAGTTGTGTTGCAAGTTATTTCCATATAAGATATCTTAACCACTAGTAGTCAAAATAAGGGCATTATATCCATTTGTTATATTTCCTTCTAGATAAGTTTGTTGTATTTTGATCATCCCTTATGTTTACCAAGCTTCTCTAAGATTTTTTCTTTGGTTACTTCAATGCATTTTAATAATTCTACTATGTATTTTTCTTCCAATTCAAATATATCCTCATATGTGTATGTTGCCTATATAATTCATACTTTTCACATTAGAAAAATCTATGCTATGACTCAAAAATAGAAAATTGATATTTTTTTGGGTGTGAGAACTTAGCCACCATACCTAAGAAGGGCCCTTTTCCTTCTTTTTTTTTCTATTTCCAAATCCATGGCACCCATCAGTTTGTGGGACTCCCATCCTTGTTGAGTCATCTCCACTCTATCAATAAGAGTTCTAATAAATCCATCCATGTGATTCATATCACTCTTCGTGAAACTACTAAGAAATGAAACAAGTCATTGCATACCAACTATCCATGTGTATTATATTACATCTATGGTCACTATTCACAAAATTGTCCTAAACTCCCTAAGTTTAGAACAACACTTGTAGAAATTGACCAAAATTCTATTATTCCACAAGTTATGGAAGTAGAAGAGATCTTACCCCTTCGTAATTTGAGTGAGGGTACTGCATCCATTTTTTACATTTCCTCCTTGAAAGGATCATTGACTTTTAATAAACCCTTATGCTCATTTGGCCTCTCTATGAGTCTTTGTTTGGTTATTTAAGTTCCTTTAACTTCTTCTACCATGTATTTTTCATCCACTTCATCTATATCCTCATCAATAGGTGTTTCTTATGTGAGTTATATGTATCACACCTTCAAATTTGTTACAATATTTAGCCCCCAAAATAGATTTTCTTCAACAACTTTGATAGTGGTACCCAACACCTTGAATTATAGTAATCTATTTTTTCATTCCAATGAATAAAATATTGATACTTTGAAATATCCCTAATTATCCTTTGATGATATGCACCACATGAATATTTTCACCCTTGGGATTCATTCACATCCAAAAATTATTTTGGTCAATTATCCGTCGAATATAAGGATTTCATACCTTTGAGACACATCAATTGGTTCAAAATCCCAATTCCATTTTTGATGTTGTCAAGGAAGGAACATCACCAACCTTAGTGTCAATGAACACATTATTTTTTTCTTCCAATCATCTTGAAGAGGTTGTGGATTATAAAGCTCTATTCTAAGATTTTTGCAACATTTTTCCTAGTCTTATTCCTAAATGTCGATACTCAACCCCACCTTTGTAGAACACCATATTGGTACATGGTCTAATGTGTCTCTAGTACAATATAAACAAATGTCTATCTATCCTACCAAGGGTCTATCCATTTAATATGAAATTAATTATATCCTTAAAGTCATTTTCATTTATCGAATCACTTTCACCACTGAAGTTTCCAATCCAATTCCCACTAAGAAGAAATAAGGTACCATTCATGTTTGTGCCAATTTTTGTGATTTTAATAGGGAATGTACCAAAGAGAATCACCCTATATATTTTATCAACCGAATTATCAATGCTTGTTCCATACATGATATTCTATCTTTTATGCATGTATTCTTTGGTTATAATTACTAATTAGATATGGATTCATCCCCAAGACTAGTACAATACCACTTTCACTGCTCCTTGGGGGACATTCACTTATAAGGTCATGTCTTTTGGGTTGAAGAATGCTAGTGCCACTTTCCAGTGGGCCATGTCATATTGTTTCCATGACTTAGTTGATATCATTCTTTTGTATGTTGATGTACTTATGGCTCATTCAAAGAAATGGCCACAACACTTTGGAGGATCTTCATAAAATCTTCCTTTAATTTCACAAACATAATATTTGATTAAAATAGCTTTAGTGTGTATTTTGTGTTACTGTTGTCCACTTTATAGGATTCATCATATCTAAGAAGGTTATCACTATTTACATGTTGAAGTTTCAAGTCATTCTTGAGTTACCTCTATCAAATACTTTGTGCTAATTTCAAAGCCTTCAAGGAAAGGAAAACTTCTTGCATCAATTCATTCTTTACAATGCTATGTTTGCAAATCAGTTTTTTCATTTGATGTGTTTCAACATATCATTTGTATAGGATGAAAAATCTTAACAATCCATTGATTCCTTAAAGTGTGCCCTCACCTCTAATCCTTTAATTATTCCTCCCAAATTTGAGAAGGACTATTAGTATAGGAAATTGAGGATCATTTTGAACATGTCATCTATTACATTAGAAAGAACCTCTTTAGTGTATCACTATCATATAACCATGACAAAAAAATTTCCTTAGATGTCATCTTTTTAGCTCAAAATATTTGTAATTATATATTCATGAGGAAGACCATGGTGGTTATGAATGATAATCCCATGTTATACCTATTGAGTAGTCGAGACATTGAAAAATTCAGCAATGGGTCATTATTCTCTAGGCGTTGGTCTAGATTTTGATGAAATATTTTCTCTCGTTGATAAATTGACTTCAATTAAAACCATTTTAAGACTAGTGGAAGTAGAATTTTTTCATCTTAAACAGTTAGATGTAAAGATAGAATTTTTTCATGGGGATTTGGAGGAAGAGATTTATATGAAACAACTGCAGGGGTATTGGGTCAAAGGGAAGGAGAAATTAGTATGCAGGATGAAGAAGAGATTGTATGTCCTAAATCAAGCTCCAAGGAAATGGTATTTGAAGTTTGACACCTTACAAGGAAAACAACTTGTAGCGGAGGTTTTTGCAGAGGTTTTTAGTGTTACAATATTTGGAAAAAATGTCAAAGAAACCTCTACTACAACCTTCTCTATTCCAACCTTGTGTGGTGGTTTACAACCCTATGCATGGTCCTTGAACCATAAAATAATACTTTTGTCCCTAAGACATTGATTTTTACCTTTAAACTATGGGTAATTTCTTTAGAATCATCTAATGTGTAAAACCTTGTAATGGTTCCCATATGACCATGGACACCCATCCCTAGTGAATGCAATCTCCTGGTAGCTCATGTATCCTACTTGGTAGCTAAAGATCCCATATAAAGGGAATATATAGTGGATCATGACCATGATCTTCATTTATTTAATATGTCCCCTTTTTTCCTTACTTGACCATGGTTAAAACCCAAGGATCCATCCCTAGTATGAAATCATTCCTATATGTTCTCATATCCCACTCGAAGATTAAATATCCATTTTGGAAGTCTTATGTGGTGATTGAGAGCATATTGATGGAGGAAATTTTAAAACATTTATATATGACTTGAGACCCTTTGTTTCCTCTCCTCACCATGGTTAAGAGCCTGAGACCCATCTTTAGAATTCAAAACCTCTTAATGGAACCCATATATAAATTAAAGGCCAAATATCCACTCTAAATGGATCCTATAGTGGTTCATGGTTTCATTCATGGATCATGAACCTTATAATATTTATTTAGGTCCTAAGAACCTTTATTTTCTCCCATGACCATGGTGAAGGTTTCAAGACCCAACCATTATGTTTGAATGTTTATAATGGTATCCATATTTCATTTGGAGACCAAATATTATGAGCCTAAGAAGATTAATTTAGATAGTGTAGCCCTTATTTTATTTCATTGACCATTGTAAAGGCACCAAGATCTATGTATGTTTCTTGATGATGCCCATATTACACCAAGAGACCATTGTCTAGGTTTGTATTTATTTTTTGAGGCCTAGTTCAGGGACTAGGTCCCTATAAGTTCCATTTTGAGCCGAATGCCCAAGATACATATCTTATGCGTAAAATCTCTCAATGGTACCCATATCACATTCAAGAACAAAGGTTCTTTATAGAGGGTTTTTTTGGTGGTTTGAGGGATCTTTCATGTCCCATAAGATCAATAACATTACATTATATATTAAGGATCTTATTTTCATCCCTCAATCATGGTTAAGGAAATAAAGACCATCTGTATTACAAAAAAATAGATAGTGTCACCATTATCCTATTCGTATTGAAAAAAATCCCTTTTAGAGGGCTTGTGTTGTATTTTAAGGCATGGATCATGGCCCATAAGCGCAATAAAATTCATTTTTAGTTTGATCCCATGGGTTCTCTCCCTACCATGGTTAAGGCCTTGAGAGCCATCATTGATGCACAAAACATCATAAGTGTACCAATATATCACTCAAAGAACAACGATGCCCTATAGAGGACATATAATGTGTTTTATGGAACTTGATCCCTAAAATATTGAACAAGGACACAAAGGCCTTATTTTACTCCCTTAACCAAAAAAATTCCTTGAGACACCCATCCCTAGCACACAATACTTCATAATGTTACACATATTCCAGTTAGAGGTAAATAATCACCTCTAAAGTCTATTGTTATGGTTTGAGATTATTTTAATAGCCAATGAGCCTTAGGGATCCATTTATGGTATAAGACCCTTATTGTTCTACCTTGATTATGGTTAAGGCCCTAAGACTCATCCCTACTGGAAAAAAAAAAAGACGCTTTTGACCATTCCCATATCCCACTATATTGACAAATATCCTCATTAAAGGGTCTATGTCATAGTTTTATGCCTGATCATGACCTATTAGCTAAATAATCTTAATTTAGGGGTAAATGCTATTGACTTCTTCTCCAATTGTGATCAAGGCCCCGAGAGCCATCCTTAGTGCACAAAACCTTCTAATGGTTTGCATGTCCCACTCTAAGACCAATGATCTCTTATAGATGGTGTGTTTCATGGATTGTAGGTTTGTTCATGACCCATGGTCCCTAGAAGCATCATCTAAAGTTGAAGGGTCTTATTTCCCCCCCAGACTAATTATGAAGGCCTTGAGACCTATCCCTACTATCGAAGAAATTATAGGAGAAACCATATTCCACTTGTAGACCAAATATCCCCTTTAGAAGACCAATGTGGTGGTTTGAAGTCTTTTTCATGGTCCATGAGCTTTATAAGCTTCAACTAGTGATTAATTCCCTTGTTTTCCACCCCTTGACCATGGAAATGCCTTGAGACACACATCCCTAGCACACAAGACTTCATAATGTTAGAGGTAAGCAATCACCTCTAAAGTCTATTTATATGGTTTGAGATTATGTTAATGGCCAATGAGCCTTAGGGATCCATTTACTGTGTAAGAACCTTATTTTTCTACATTGATTATGGTTAATATCCTAACTCACCCCTACTGCAAAAGAACTTTTGACCATGCCCATATTCCACTTGTTTATCAAATATCCTCTTTAAAGGGTCTATGTCATGGTTTGAGGCCTAATCATGACCTATTAACTTAATAATCTTAATTTAGGGACTAATTCTATTGACTTCTTCTCCAACCATGGTCAAGGTCGTGAGACCCACCCTTAGTGCACAAAACCTTCTTATGGTATGCATATCTCACTGTAAGAACAATGATATCTTATACATGGTGTGTTTCATGGTTTGTATGCTTGTTCATGACCCTTGGTCCCTAGAAGCTTCATCTAGGGTTCAAGGATCTTATTACCCCCTGACACTAATTATGAAGGCCTTGAGACATATCCCTACTATCGAAGGAATTATACGAGAAACCATATTCCACTTGGAGACCAAATATCCCCTTTAGAAGGCCCATGTAATGGTTTGAAATCTTGGTCATGGTCCATGAGCTCTATAAGCTTCAACTAGTGCTTAATTCCCTTGTTTTCCACCCCTTACAATATCACCATTAAAGGGGCTATGTGGTGGTTGATGTTAGGGTAAAAATGTTACAAAAAATTATTAAAATCAAATTTTTATGTTAAAAATAATGTGCCTTCATTTGTAAAGTTGGTGTGCTTTATTATGCATGATCATTTGGCAAACTTATGGTGGCTTGTAAAAATAAAGTGTGTTCATTTGTAAATCTCATGTGCTTTATTATTCATGTTTATTTGGAAAACTTAATGGTGGCTTGTAAAACTAGAGCACGCAAGTTCACTTTCCCAAATTCCAAATTGCCACTTTTTCTACCATATATGAGTATCCAATACTTAATAAATTTCAAATGATTAAATTTATCTAAAACATATGCATATACATAACTAGTGGATCTAGCCAAAATCCATCTTAATTATAAACCTATTAATCATTGAAAGAGATCAAATCGCTAGAGGTACAAACATTTCCTCATTTTTTCATTGTAAAAATGTTTGCATATCAAGTGGTTTGATTCAATGTTAAGATGAATATAACTATTACCCAAATTATAATGTCTCATTCGTATCCATTCTCCAATGCCACGATGACCAAGAAACACTCATAAAACTATTGAGCACCCCACTCCGCCTTACCTCTCATTGTGCTTATTCTTGCTATGCATAAGAACATGTAAAGTGGTTTCTTCCAAACTAGTCCAATCCAACTAGATCTAAGTTTGGATTGATCAACCTAATTGTATAGATTTTTTTACTTTAAAAGTGCCTAAACCATGGTCACAATTATATTGATTGCATTGAGAGTAGGAAGGGCTCTAGAGTTTAGTATGGAGAAGATGTGGTCACAATTATATTGATTGCATTGAGACCACGAAGATCTCTAGTATGGAGAAGATGATAAGGTTACTTAACTATATGTGATAACAAAAAAAAAAAAACTACATGTGAAATCTAAAAAATGTAAAACAACTTAAATCCATCTTATTCATATTAAACTTGAATTTATCAAATATCAAATTTATTTAGTTTAAATTTTTTTATTATTTAATATAAAAAATAAAAAATTATAACATAAAATTAAAATAAAAAATTTATACATTAAGAAAGATAAATTTAATATCAACCTATTAAAAAAGATAAATTTAATATCAACCTATTAAAAAAGATAAATTTAATATCAACCTCTGATTTGGTTTAGCCACAAAGCTTCATTGAATTTTAAAATCTATGAAAGAAATTATATTTTAAAAATAAATTTACATAAAAACATATTTAAATATTATTTTTTTAAATAAATTTATATAAAAACATAAATCAAAATTTTTATTTTGTTCCTTTGTGTAATTTGTTTTTAAATAAATTTATATAAAAACATATATATATGGCATGTGTAGTTTGTTGAAAATAATAGATTGAAGATGAAATGGATCAAATCAATTCTGTTGTTAAAATATGAGAAGAAAACCTAAAAAATAAATTTATATTCATCTACAAATCTATATTCAATATTTAATCATTAAACATTTGAGAAGAAAACCTAAAAAATGAATTTATATCTAAAAATCTATATTCAATAATATTTAATCATTGAACATTAAATGCGTTTACAGGATTATGCATTAAGTTAATGGGTATTGTGTGATTCACAAACAATATTGAGCAGTGGTGCAAAAGCGTTTAGAGTAGCCCCGAAAATAGTTTCCAAAATAGGTACTACAATTTCTTTTACAAGTATCTAGCTTTGAAATAGAGTTCAAATATAGTTTATGTACTAGTTCAAAAACTTTCACAGTAGATGGAGTAAAATAGTTTTTAAAATGTATAATTTAAAAAAATAAAATAATTTATGACATTTTGTTTAAATTAATTTCTAACTATCAAATAAACTAGCATAACCACTCAAAACTGTAGTTGATGAACGTTGAAAGGCGTTGCCAAAGCTTCCTCCCACAACTGGAATGATGAAATGCATGGATGAAATGCGCGAACAACTGGAAAATGAAACGTGCCCATAGCCAGAAAATGAAAATGAAACACGTGGATAGTTGAGGTCAGAAATGAAATGCTCAGAAAATGAAACTCGCCTACAACGGAGCAAATCCAAACGTGGTAATCCCAAAGGTTAATCATTTAAACGTGGCAATCATATAGTGTTACAATAATTTCTTAATATGATTTGGTAAATGTTAAAAAATAAACGGGTTAACTGATGCATTAAATAATAAATATTTCAAAACCATTTTAAATCAATTAAACTTAATCTTCTACATATTATATAACCATAAAAGAAAATAAAAGTAGAGCACATCATAACATAATACAATCATTACATAATATATCCAACATTATTGGAAAATATACATTACAGAAATTATTATAGGGTTACGAGAGTGCACTCGAGACAGGACAACATGGGTTCTTTGTGGCAGCGAGACATGCATGCAATAACAACGCATTTTGAGCCGTATCTAGGCATACTTTTTAACTTTAAAGTAGTTGATTTTTTTTTTCCTAATATGACCATTGCTTATTTAATTTTCTACTATCTACTTAGTTAGATATATTTATATGTATTGCTAAAGGTTAAATATATTGAAACAAAAGCTTGGAGAGAGTGATAAAGATGAAATAAATAGCTGGGAGAATTGTCCTCCCAGATTAGCGGGAGTGTCCCCATTATTATTTCCAAAATGAAAGGATAGAAAAGTGATTTTTTTATTTAGGTTCATATACTTATTTTTATTTGGTTTCATTTTGTTTATTTCAGGAAGAAAATCTAGACATGGATTGGAGATTTGGATTTTATTCAAGGGTATGGGTTAGCTAACGAGAATTACTTTATTTTGTATTTAGATGGAATATTTTTAATATACACTCAAACCATTTTTTGTATTCTAAGTGTTTTGAGTTTAATTTTGCCTATTTAATTTATTAAGAGTATTTTCAACAAGAAACATCATTTTCAAGTCCTTAGACCTTATTTCCATGATCATGTCACCTTGATTTTGCTATAGCAGCCAAGTCAAATTCCATGTTTGAAAGAAAAGCATAGCACAATATTTAACCCTTTTTTGTGTAGTGCACGCACTAAATTCTTAAAAATTCATGCTATGACTCAAAAATGGAAAATTAATATGTTTTGGACTATGACCACTCAAAGCACCATACCTAAGAAGTTCCCTTCAGCTTGTGCTATACCTAATTTCCACAACCACACCACACATTGATGCCCGAGATTCCTATCCTTGTGTAGTTGTTTCCACTCTTACGAAGATTGTTTTGATAAATCCATCATTGTTTTGATAAAATGATGTCATACCACATATATGGTCACTATTTTCATAGTTGTCATGAACCCCCTATGTTTAGAACAACACTTTCGGAAAATCACAAAAACTATGTTTTGCTGCAAGTTATGGTCGTATAAGAGATATTAACCTCGAGTAATATAAATCAAGGAACTATATGCATTTGTTATATTTCCTTCTAGATAGGTTTTTTATCTTTTCATCATCCCTTATCTTCACCAAGCGTCTCTAAGAGTCTTTCTTTGGTTACTTCAATGCATTTTTCTAATTCTACTATGGATTTTTCTTCCACTTCAGCTATACCCTTATAAGTGGATGTTTCTTATATAATTCATACTTTTAACATAAGAAAAACATGTTCTATGACTCCAAAATGGAAAATTAATATTTTTTTTTGGATGTGAGCACTTAGTTATTGTGGCTAAGAAGGACCCTTTTCCTTCTATTATTTTGTATGTCCAGAACCATGCCACCCATCAATGTTTGGGACTCCCATCATTGTGGAGTGATCACCACTCTATCAAAGAGAGTTCTAATAAATCTATCCATGAAGTTCATATCACTCTTCTTGACACTACTAAGAAATGAGACAAGTCATTGCATACGATCCATCCATGTATGTTATGTGACATCTATGGTCACTATTTACACAACTATCCTAAACTACCTAAGTTTAGAACAACACTCGTAGAACTTGACCAAAACTATACTATACCACAAGTTATGGAAACACAAGAGATATTACCCCCCTCTAATTTGAGTGAGGGTATTGTTATCCCCATTTTGTGGATAACTAAGGAGATTATGTATTGAGGCCCTCAGGTTACAGATATGGAGTGCCGAGAGGCCACATGACCAACAATATCCCTTTTTCACAGCCAGAGACCCGCATTGCCACCACAGTGATCCAACACCTGGTCATCATCCACACCAACTTGCCACCACATGTCACTTGGGTATTACTCCATGCAGTACAAGTCAATTATGATGGCGGGTATGATTTTAATATTTGAGGCATTCTAGATTGTGTATCATAGGTTATTTTTTATTATGATATGTCTCAATCATGCCATACATCATGTACCAAATTTATATTCCAATATATCCAAGATATGCCTCAAGAATATACCATAAAGTAAACCATATGCCAAGTATCCAAGATGTGCCAATGTCTCAACAATAAGCCTCAAAAATGCACCATAAAAGCCAAGATCATATACCAAGTATATGCCTTCAAAAATGCACCATAAAAGCCAAGATCATATACCAAGTATATGCCTTACACATGTGCCAATCATAACATAGATTTGCCTCTAACAATGAATCATAACATCCATAAACTAAGTACCAAGGATATGTCTCAAGCATGTATCAATATCACCAAGACATGAACCTCAACCATATGAAACCATGTACAAAAAGGTCCTCCAATACATGCCTTAAGCATGTGCCATACCATCCATGATACAAGCCTCAAGCAAATACATAAAAGACACACCTTCACTCATGAAGGAAAATTGATACATACCATCTCAACCCGTATAACAACCTTGTTGTATCTTGTTACAACCTAAACCAAGCATCCTTCTTCAAATCTAGCTTAGCCTCATTGGACAGATGTTCGTTATCATGTAGGGCCTCATGTGATAGGCAATAAACAACCCGCGGGGGTGCTTTGCAAGACACCAGTAGCCTAACCCGCGAGGGTGCCTTGCGGGACACCAGTAACCTAACCCACGTGGGTCTACTAAATTAGGGTTTCCTAAAAACCTTCATTCTTTGTAGCTCTGATAATTTCACACTGCTTTCTTCCTCAGATCGACTTCCTTAGATACACTATGAAAAGGTTTACCAAAATATCGCTTGAAATAGAGATAAGCATTGAAATTATGTGTACAAATGTGAGGCTTCTTGAGGTGTATTTATACTTTTCCAAGTGACTTATTTCCTACACTTTAGGGTTGACCTATACTTTCTTGATATAATCTCTTTACCCTTTAATTAATGACTTGTAACTTCTTTTTGCAACTGTTTAGGGGCTTCTTAGCCATTCTTTGGGTCTTCCAAATTCATGGCCTCATAACTCCTCAACTATGAGGAAATACATGACATACCACCTACAATTGGAAACAAAATGGTGACGAATACCCATCTATGAGCATTTTGTATGTACTTGTAATGTTATCCAACCTCATTTTTCTCAATCAATTTCGGTCCTCATGAACACACCTCTGGGTTTCTTGTTGAATTCTTCAAAGCGTCTTCCTGTGAGAGCCATGCTTAAAGCTACACCATAAGGGGACCACTTTGGAGATTTCTTAAATTATACCCATTACTTATAGAGGCTTATAGACTTACTCTAAAGTTTACATCAATGACAATCAATTTTCCAACAATATCCCCCTTTAGCATTGATGGAAACACTCATGCTCCCCCTTTCTGCATTCTTCTATTCTTTCTGATTTGAAATACTGCAGAGAAATCCAAAGAACATCCATAAAGAAAGACAAAAGAAACACAAGATATGAGTAAGAAAAATGAACCATTTGTCTTATTTAGTAGAATGGGCATCCTTTATATAGGATAGGTTGAACATACAATGGTTCTGATCAAAATTGGACCAATGCTAACTAACCAATAGCTAGAAAAGGTCCCAAACCCTAAAAATTATCTTAGTTGACCAGTTCTTGGTTATTGGGACTTATGCTCAACCTCTTAGGTAGAGATGTGCTCCATATGGCCTTTATGGTGAAGTATGTTTCATCTGGAAGGAGGTGTACCTTTGTGGTAGCACCACATTGGTCTTCCTCGAGATGTGTGCTCTCCTCGTTGGGTAGTGCGCCTTCCATGGAAGTGTCTTGACTTCCATGAGAAAATGTGGAAGCTATTGATACATGGAGGACTGTGATATCCATTTAGTTTGGGCTAGAAGTTGATCCTTGTGAAAAAATAGAAAGGAAGTGTGTTGTTGAGTGTGAGTAGTGGTGGTGCATGTATCCAGCACTATGTCTGGAAGGATAGGTGGTTGGAAATGTAGAATCAACTTAGAGGGGTGAAAGATGGAGACCTCTTCTTCTAGGAGGGGAGGCTCATAGCATTTGAAACTGTTCACATTTACCACATCATGAATACCCAAATATGGTGGAAATTCGAGGTGATAAGAATTATCTCCAACTTGATGCAGAACAGTGTAAGGACCATAACGAAGGGGCTTCAACATTTGATAACGTTGGGAATGAAAGCTTTGGTGCTCCATGTGAAACCATACCTTTTCACCAGGGGAAAAAGAGAGTGGTTTCATGTGCACATCATGACGGGCCTTATAACATTATTGCTAAGCTTGTAAAGCCTAAAAAACTTGATCTTGTTTACGATCCAAGGTTTGGAAAAAGGACAAGGTAGAGGTTTTCTCTTTTTGTTTTCATGGAGTACCAAAAGGTTCAAGCTGTAAAGACAACTCATAGGGGTAACATGTTGATACCCAAAGAAAGCTTTGAAAGGGGACAAGGCAATAGAAACAAGAATTTCCCTATTATAACTATGTTGGATAATGTGGAGGGTGGAATCCCACTCTTTAGAATTGGTAAACTAAATGCATAGGGCATGGACTAGGCTACGATTAACAAATTTTATTTTTACATCCATCTGCGGATGGAAAGAAGTGGAGTATTTGAGGTGACACCCCAAGAGAGACTAGATATTTTTCAAAAATGTACTAAGGAAACAAGCATCACCATAAGAGATAATGTTGGAGGAGAGACCAAAATGATTCCACACATAAGTGAAAAAGAGATCCGCAGTTTGAGTAGCAACAATAGTCTTAGTGCAAGGGGAAAAAATGGCCATTTTGGAGAAGCGACACACAACCACCCAAATGGCATCATGATGATGAAGGGGAATGGGAATACCGGTGATGAATTCCATAGAGATAGATTCCTAGGGATGGGAGGGAATAGGTAAGGGTTGATACATGCCATACTTGTGGTTGGACAGCTTATGTTGATTACAGAGGGTACAAGCTTGGATAAATTGCTCATCTTGGCAATGTAAAGCAGGCCAAAAAATGTGACACTAAATATTCTGAGTAGTTTTGAATGCGCCTAAGTGCCCACCATAAGAGGAGGCATGGGCTTCACAAATGAGAACAAGGAGATCATCAGTAGTAGACACATGTATCTTGTCAAGATTATACAACCAACCATCATAAATGTTGTATTATAGTAAAGGGTTTGTTTAATGACAGTAGGTTGTTGCAAGGTAGTCCAGATGGTACTAAATAAAGGGTCATAGGCATACAAAGGCTTCCAATATTCATA
>ML788496.1:57416-69575 GCA_009831015.1 Picea engelmannii
GATGATAAGGGTTAAGAATTATAAACATTAGGGGTCATAATGTTTCTTTGCTTACATTAAGGGTCATTATGGTTGGGGGTGATAAAAGTTAAATTGATTAGAGATTAGGGGTTAGTTGTGAGGGACTATAGTGGTTATGGGTTGTAGTGTTGTGGAATAAAATATTATAGAGGTTAAGGGTCATATTCAAATGGGCAAAAATTACACATGTATTATAGAGGTTAACATGTATGGGTTACAAATATTAAGGATTAGAATTGATTGGATTATTAAGTGCACATAGACAGAGGTGGATGGTGACATATGAAAATCAAGCATAAATCATGATAAAAATCAAACTGAGACAAACTACACATGTAAATGGAAAAGCACACAACTCCAAAATAAATAAATAAATACAATATGTACAAAGCATCCCGTGGCTAGGTGTCTTAAGCATAATAATTTTTAAGTATATTTTTTAAGGTAGATCTCATTTCTAGGATCCGAAAGAGGATTCCCATAATACTCGTTGGACCATCTATGAAAGACACATTTAACAATATAGGGATCATGCCAAAGAGGTTCAAATTTACCAGCTCTTAATGTGGCATGATTTTAGTCATATACCAAAAACCAAGTCACCCTCCAAAAATAGATGAGGTTAGACCGATTTTTCATATTGGGATTTTACACGTTTCTTATGAGTCTCATTGGGAAATGTAGCATCACAACATTGTTCATCGAGACGGGCCAAATACAAGGGACATTCTTCCTTGGCAAAGGTGTTGGGAAAGAGTTTTATGACTAATTTCAATAATGAGATTTCACATTCAATTGGAAGGACTGCTTCTAGACCATAAACAAGTTGGAACAATGTAAACCCAATGGTGATGTTAGCTGAGGTTTGGTAGGCCCACAATGTTGAAAACAACATGAGATGTAGTGAGTCTTATGTTTCCCTAGCATCCTATGGATCATGGTTTTTAGGACACAATTGATATCTTCAACTTGACCATCTGCCTAAGGATCCTTTTTTGTCCAACTTGTTTCTCAGCTCATCTGGAGCATGTGTGTATGTGACACAACCAAACTTTTTTAGGTGTCCCACATTATGCTTTAATCATGTCCATGATTCTTGAGGGACTTTGTTCTTCACACTCTTTGTTGGACATCTATTCAAGATGTATATTTTAGTTGCTACTGACTTATCCCAATACTCATTTGAAAAATGTTTGGCTTCCAACATACTGTGCACAATTTCCATGATGGTTTTGTTCTTTGTCTCTGTGACACCATTCTACTGCGGTGTATATCATGCAATGAATTTCTTATAGATGCCATGAAATTTACAAAAGTTCTGAAATTCTCTTGATATATATTATCCTCCTATGTTAGTTCTTAGACACTTGATGTAATATCCACTCTTCTTTTCCACAAGTGATTTAAACCATTGAAAACAACCCAATGCACCAGATTTATGATTTAGAAAATAAATAGATGTCTTTCTTGAGAAACCATCAGTAAATGTTAGAAAGTAAGTACTTCCTCTTATATATCTAGTTTTCATTGGTCCACACATGTATGAGTGTACAATTTCCAGTGGATATTTTGCTCTATAATACTTTCCAAGTGGAAATGATTCCCTGTGCTGCTTGCCAAAAATGTAGCCTTCACATATCCTCTCTGGTTTTTCAATCAATGGAAAAACTTTTACCATATTTTTTGTGTGTAGCAACTTTAGACCTCCAAAGTTCAAATGTCCAAATATGAAATGCCATAACCAGGAATGTTGTTTCCTTCATTTCTGCGCCATTTTCTCCTTTCTTGGTATTACATGCACTATTTTCTTCATTGAAACTGTGCACACTTTCTACTATAAACGCAGTGTCTAACTGCGCATATTTTTCTTTACCAACAACTAGTGTTGCATTCTTCTTCTTGGCTAGCTTCAATGTTAATGGGAACATTGGGTTACTTGTCATCTAGATTTTTGCAATAAGTTGATTGCTTGGGTGTTTATCCATAAGCACATAGTGCTTATCCTCCATGTAGATTATGTATCCTTTCTGTAACAATTGTCTTGTGCTCATCATATTATGCCTCATACCAGAAACATAATATACATCAGGCATAACTTTTTGTTCTCCTTTCTTAGTTAAAATGTTTATAATCCCTTTTCCTAAGATAGTGACTTGGATATCTATTCCAAGTATAACCTTGGTTTGGACTGACTCATCCAAACTAGAAAAAAATTCTATGTTTCATGTCATGTGGTTATTGTAGCCTGAATCTAAATACCATATGTCACATGGACTATATTGAGAAAAATTGCATTCAACTGGGGATAGTGTAGGCATTACTTCAACATGGGCCATAAACATAGGATTGGTTTGGTTATTTTCGATGTTTGATTGAACCTAACCTTTCTTGTTCTGATTATACTATCTCTTTATGCACTCATATGAATAATTTCCATACTTTTTACAGTAATGACACTGAATGTTTTCTTTGTCGGTTCTTTGACCACTTGGTTGAATGGTATTTAGGTTTTGACTTCTTCCACCACTATTTCCAGGATTGTTAATGCGTCCACCTCTAACAGAACTTATTCCTTCGCTTCTAGAGTTATCTCTCCACCTTCCTCTTCCATGACTTATGGATGGCTACATGGAAAATTCATTTTCTAATGATATGCTTGACCTATTCAATATGTGTTCATGATTGATGAGGGAATCTTGCAGTTCATCTAGTCTAAACTGACTCAAGTCTTTGCTCTATTCTAGAGTCACAAAAAGGGTATCAAACTTAGGAGGAAGACTCCTAAGTACCTTCTAAACAACTTTTTTGTCTTCTATAGTTTCACCATGAGAATTAACCTGATTTATCAGACCAATGACATGGGTATAAAAGTATTCTACTGACTCTGAATCTTTCATTGACATAGTTTCAAAATCTCTTCTAAGAATTTGTAGTTTTGAAGTATTTACTTTTTCCATACCTTGATAAGAAGTTTGTAATATGTCCCATGCTTCATTGGCTTTCTTAGTTGATGCAACTCTTGGGAGTATCCTCTCATGCATGGCTTGATGTATGCACAACATTGCCTTTCCATCCTTCCTTCTTTGATCTTGCAAGGCATCCTTCTCAGCTTGTGTGAAGGCATTGTATGATTCCCAATCTATTGGTTCCACATAACCATTTTCAACTATCTCCCATACATATTGACCCGAGAAAAACTCCTTCATGTTAAAGGACCACATCTCATAATGTTTTCCTGTAAAAGTGGGAGGTTTCATATTTGAGGTAGAAGTCATATTTCAATTTTCAACAGAGTTGTTGCTCTAATAAACTTGTTTTGATAGAACCTTATCATGATCAACTTGCTTTTGATCAACCTTCTTTGATACCATATCTTTTATTTTAGATGATGTGCATGGACTACTATGTGAAACACAGTTTCAAATACTATGCACCACATAGGATTCGCGACAGAGTTCTCAAAACTAACCACGTAGTGCACATATTGCACAATTTGTTTCTCACTGTGAATAAACACAATTAATGAAATGATTTATGGATGCATAATAACACAGTGCTATGATTAGCACATAAACTCGGGAATATGACAGAATCTCAAAATACACAAGAATTGTGAAGATACAAACTACTTGATATTAATAACTTTGGCACAGTGCACGGATACAAAATGCAATAACTGAGATGAGCTTCGGATCCAATGAATTATGTTGACTTTATAGACATAGAGATTTTTCTCAGAGTTCTTCAAATCCTCAATTGTTTTTGTTGTTATTCTTCAAACTCTATTCTTTATATCTCTCTGCATTTGCTGCACCCCTTTTTTCGACTAACTAAGGACTCTAACTTATATGGACTATGAATGATACTTCCTGTAGAAGTAAGACTAACTCAACATTAAAGACAACCATTAATACGGCTGAACCTTCAAATACTTAATTGAACTCGAGAATATAAAGATTAGATCCATTTATAACTCCTCTGATTTTCTACCAACTTATACTGGGTTTGAGTAAACGTGCAACTTTACATTTGTCGATTGTCAGACTGACTCACTGATTGACAATTTGGTTGATTGACAAAACTGTTGATAGATAGAATGGATAGAAAAAATGACAAATCGACGGTGACACGAAGATCTCACTGACTTGTAATAACTATTTCCAATAGACCTGACTCACCACTTGTGTGGATCAAGCCCTACCCGTCACCTCCCCATAGGGTCTTATTTTTTATTATTGTTTTTAACTTGTAATATAATTTTTTTAACCATTTTTTTAACAATAAATCATTTCGACGTTAATTCGTTTTATAATTCATCCCATTTTAAAAACAATTTAATAAAAAAATACAAGGTTGTAGTGACAATTCATTACAACTAATGAACAATCCTTAAAATGCAAAGTAATAGTGATATAAAGAAATTGTTAAAAAGTCAAAGCAATGAATTAATCTCACACTTATATAGGATGTACTTAGCGTTGTAATTTTTTTTAAAAGATACCTTTATTTCCACTCATTGGTAAATTGATCGTAAAGGATCCAGAGAGGCCTAGCAATGACTCAGATTTCTTAGAAGTACCTCAGGAAGCTCATAATGGCCTCAACAGATAAAGAAAGGGTGATCCAGATTATTTTCGGCATGAAATGAGATCGGAGATATAATAAAGAAATGCACAGAGATATCACAGATATTCAATAATATAACAGAAATGTATCAGAGATGCAACCATAAACACATATATACAGTAATACGTGATTTCTATTAATGAAAGAAATGTATAGAGACTGTAAAAATATAGAGTGAAAGACTTGCTAGAATGGTGGCAGCTTATCTCTAAAAAGATATGTGACGGCTACTCGCATTCGAAAGAAGATGATTACAATGAGGCTCTGAAGGCCTTTTTACAATAAATAGGAATCCCAAAAACCCTAGACATCCAAAGACCTAACCCTGGGAGATGAAGCTCCAAAAGTCATGTGGGCACCATTTGGGTAAGTTAGTACATCAACTTCCTGGGGTCGTAACTTTTGCATACGATCTGCGTTTTAGGCATATGATAGCTAGTTGGAAAGGTATCGTCGAGGAGATTAATTTTGGGGGCTCAATTATGCCTTAAAATATCATTGAGAACCTTGATCTAGAAAAACCTTCATTTAGGCCCTCAAAATGGCCCTGGAAGTTAAAACCTGCTAAAAATAGTAAATTGCCAAAATTGCCAGAAAATTGTTTTGAGCCAGTCGAAAAAGGTGGGTGGCCACTGATATCCACTTGGATCAATCCTCCATCCTTATGAATCAATGATATCCATTTCATTGAGTTCTCGAGGGAGAGGGAAAAGAATTTGTTGGATCTGCATCTTGGTGAGTTGCTTGTATTGCTGGTGACGTCGCGCAAGTCTGTCATGAACCTGTTGAAGCTGAGGTTGTTCAACAAGTCGAGCTACATGAGAGGAAGGTGTGCAGAAGGAATCTTTGTGCTTTGCTACAACCTTATCAACCTGCTTCTGTTGGACAGAAGGTGTAGGGGACGAGGCTATAGTGGTTGCAGTGTCCTTCTGTTCCCCTTTTGAATAGATTGTGAAGAAGCTGAATTTTGCAGTATGAGATACTACCTTGTGACACTTTTTAGGTGGAACAATAGTTGGAACTACCTTTGGTATTCTATAGAGATGACCCCCCAAAGTAATAATGACAYTACGTGGTTGAGACTCATAAACAACATGGCGTCTCCACATATATGGTTGGCCCAAGAGAACATCACAGACATCCAGTGGGGAAACATCACATAATACCTCATCCTTGAAGGGTTGGATGCAGTATGACAATCGAAACTTTTGGTTGACCCAGAGATATCGTCCTTGCCGAAGCCACTCGATGTTGTATGGCTGTGGGTGTGGTGTTCTCAACAATCCCAACTATTTGATGACCTCTACTGAGATGAGGTTTTTGTAGCTTCTGCTATCAACAAAAAAATGAAGCGGGGTCCCCTTCACCCACATCTGTGAATGAAAAAGGTGTTCCCCCCTCTTCAGGATCTGTTGGTTCTTCTAGTTGAATTGTTGCAGTCGAGGCAATAGCAGTGGGGTCTTCATCAATGATCTGTCCTTTACCAGTATTTTCAGAATCAGATTTTGAATCAGGGTTCGACTCCTTTACTTTGATTTCGGCTACCAATGACTTTTTTGAGTGACATTCATCGGTGTTGTTCTAGGGGATTTTGTGGAAATCACACCATTTTCTGGTGTCCTTCTTTGTCATCCCGTAACCCTTCTTTTCCTGTGTCTTGGATTGGTTTTCAGGAGACTGTTTGTTAGGGTCGTCTTTGTCGTACTTTGGTTGTTGCAGATTTGCAGACTTGAATTCTCATTTGTTCTGGTGCTTAAATTTCAGCTCAATTTTAACAGCATATCGATAAGCAACACCGAGTGATGAGATGTCTAGAAAATCCATTTCAGTCTGGATGTATCTGTGTAGAGCCCCACGGTATTTCAGAACCAAATGTCTTTCAGACTCTTTGATACCCATCTTGGTGCGCAGGGTATGGAAGGTATTGGTGAACTCTAGAATTGCTTGGCCCCTCTCTTGCCACAGTGTGGTCCATCTCATGTACTGGTCCTCATAGTTGCCAATAGGGTAATATTGTTCCTTTACCGCATCCACAAAAAATCCCAAGTGGAATCGACCCCATATATTTCAGACTCCTCTGTGGAACTCTACTCCCAATAAGTTTCCCACCAATGTTTGACATGGGGGAGAGCTATAAGGAATGTGAAGGTGATCTTTTCTTTGTCAGAAAATTTGTGAACAAAGAAATAACCTTCTAGCAGATTTAACAATTTGTCTAGGGCTTCTGCATCTATCTATCCTTCAAATACATGAATATCAAAATTAACTTGTACCTTGAAAGGTGAGGTGCCTCCAAAGTGGCTGCTTGATGAATATGCACCTGTTTCTATCGGCAGGCATTGAAGTATGTGGGAAAAATTATCCATCATTTCGTCCCTCTATCGCGTGAGAGCTTGCTCAAGAAACAGACTGATAGGATTGTCTGCTCTGTCGTTTTTCTTTTCTTCTACCATTAATGGTTTCTTGGGTGTGTGAGAGTGATTTTCCTCAAGCGAGACAAGCTCGAGACCCAAATTTCTATACTCAGACCTGGTCGGGGACATGCACTAAAAAAAAACGATTAAGAAAATCCTGCTCTGATACCACTGATCCAGATTATTTTCGGCACGAAATGAGATCAGAGATATAATAAAGAAATGCACAGAGATATCACAGATATTCAATAATATAACAGAAATGTATCAGATATGCAACCATAAACACACATATACAGTAATACATGATTTCTATTAATGAAATAAATGTACAGAGACTGTAAAAATACAGAGTGAAAGACTCGCTAGAATGGTGGCAGCTTATCTCTGAGAAGAGATGTGATGGCTACTTGCATTTGCAAGAAGATGATTACAATGAGGCTTTGAAGGCCTTTTTACAATAAATAAAAATGCCCAAAACCATAGACATCCAAAAACCTAAACCTAGGAGATGAAGCGCCAAAAGTCATGTGGACCCTATTTGGGTAAGTTCGCACATCAACTTCCCGGGGTCGTAATATTTGCATACGATCTCCGTTTTAGGCGTATGATAGCTCGTTGGAAAGGTATCATTGAGGATATTCATTTTGGGGGCTCAATCATGCCTTTGGCTATCATTGAGAACCTATATCTCGAAAAACCTTCATTTAGGCTATCAAAATGACCCTGGAAGTTAAAACCTGCTAAAAATAGTAAATTGTCAAAATTGCCAGAAAATTGTTTTGAGCTAGTCGGAAAAGGTGGGTGGCCACCGATATCCACCTGGATCAAAGGGAAAAAAATTCAAAGTCCTCAACACTTAGAAAAAAATGGCATCATTGCGAAGACCACGTCGCAAGATTTCCAACACTGTAAATGGTTCATCAATCATAGTCTGGATGAAGAAGTTATGGAAAGTCATAGTTTGGTCAACCATGTCAAAGTCAACCAGGACATGTTAGCATCCATACTATTGATTTCAATAGATGACTAGATAGGATGATGTTATCAAGACGTACTGCTGACGTCAGCATGCCACGTGGAAAACCCACAGGCTTCCACATGTCAGGTGGATTCAACATTTTCAAGGCGCCAAATGGGCCAATGGAAATATGCCACATGGCACCACCCAAAGGCCACCACTTGGCTCAATCACAACATGACACACGTCAGGTGACTTCAGTGCCACATGGAAGTTGACTGGATCTGGGGCATCCAATTGGAGGGTGCCACATGGACTAATCAGGGGGTGCCAAGTGGCACCCAGAGGCCGTCGGACCAGATCTAATGGTCAAAATTAACGATGGATATATATATGTGTGCGGGTAGAATATTCGGCAGCAGGTATGATCGACCGGTCCAGCGGTCCTTTCCCAAAATTCTAATAAATCACAACCAAACACTAAAATGGGTCAGGAGGGATTCAATCCCCGGACCTCCCAGGACCCTGTTTGGGCTCCAAAACGTCATACAAATATCACTCATTACCATACATTTTTCACCTATGCTTCCATTATATCACTCATTATTCACCACCATGTCACTTGATTTTCCCTATTGTTCACCATTAATGGGTCTCATTTATATTTTTCAAATATTATTTATTTTTAAGCATTTGTAAGAGAAATTCTTGATTAAATATTAGAAAATAATATATTTTACTTTATATATGGAAAGTGGATTGTTTTTGTGACATGTGTAGGTTCCAAGGAAGCTTCCAAGACACCTTTATGTGGCACTCTATGTTCAAATTCGAATTTGAGGAGATCATGGAGAGATTATTGAGAAGATCATGGAGGATATCATGGAGAAGATCATGGACCTCATGGAGAATATCATGGAGGATAGGGTTATGTGTCTAGATGGTTGAGATATGTATGGAACTAAAGAGAGATTAGTGGATCACATTTATGAGTTTGTTATCATAGCTCTTGTATAAATAGGAGTGTTACCTCCTTCATTTGTAAGCTGGTAATCTTAGAATTAGAGAGAGTTGTAATCTCAGAGTTGGTTTGTAATGGACATTTTGAAATAAAGAATCATACTTCATTTTTGCTTCTACATATGAGTCTCCTTTGAAGTGGTGTGCTTGTGGAGTTATGGAGGGCCCCCATGGCCTCACTTGCATACTGATTTGCTTATTTTAGGTATATCTTAATTTATGTTTTTTGTTTGATTTCAAGTATGATTGATTTGAACGAGACTTTGTGAGTTGAGTCCTTGTAAGGGGACTGAAGTTTCCAACGAATCTTAGGAATTAGATAACAAATTTTAGTGTGTGTAAGAGATTCTGTGAGTTGAGTCCTTGTAAGGGGATTATAATCTCAGGCAAACATAAGCACTCTATTTTTAGTAGGTAGATTTGTTTAAATTGCAGAGGTGTTTAAGTGAGAAGGAACCAAAGTACAATCTCTTGTAAAAGAGTATTGGCTCCTGTTACATCAAACCCTTGTGAGAAGGACCAAAGTACAATCTCTTGTAAAAGAGTATTGGCTCCTGCTACATCAAACCCTCCTTTAGGTAGTTGAATCTTTCTAGATCTATATATTTTAGGTAGTTCTTCTAAGTTTACCTTCTCGGGTTGACATTAAATGAACTCTGATTGACATCATCAATTATAACTAAACAGACCCTCTGCCTTAACAATTGCCAAATTTACCAACCATCCTATCGGCCCTACGTTGGTACATCCGTCGACCAAAAATTACTTAAATTCTCTTTTATCCGGCACTGAGGAGGGGGGGGCAACAGGGTACGGTCGAACACAAAAACTGATGCAGGAGTACAAACATTTATTGCAGGTTGCAGGAACAAAAATTGAGACGAGATTTTTAATGGGCCTGGGAGTGCCGGTGTCTGATTGAGGCGTGGAGACAATCATTTTTGGGTAATTAGACACCACAAATTCAATGGTTCTATATGTTTTTTGATCTGAGCACAACTTTTGCAGCTTAATTCCAGAATGAGGTATACTTATGTATTTTGCCAATTCTTTTGTTGAGTTAATAAAAAGACCTACCCATTTGACAGCACGACCTTCAGACTTAGTCCACCCAGCGATGAACTCCGTTATCAAGTTTTGTGTTCAGATTGATGCTTATTTCTCCTTCTTATTGAGATTTCCTTCTTTATGGTGCACTTTAATTTGTGCTCATTTAATACAATTCTGTAATAAGTCATAACGATGAAAAGATCCTGGATCATGTTGGTATCAAAGCTGTCATATTTAACTTGAATTGTTGAGTGTGAATTCTTACTAGGGCCAAGCATAAGTAGGGTGAAGGAACACTTAATACTTTCATCCCAGAGATTGGTTGTGCATATGAAAGGAAKAAAATGGATGGAGAGGAAAAGCATGATGAATAGGAGAAAAACTTCTATATGGTCTTATATTTCATGTCAGATATGGTCGAGTGAATGTATGGGGACTACGAGAAGAGGATGGAAAAGTAAGGGAAGAAAAATGAAGCACAAGTAGATGAAAATGCTTCAGTGAACCAAGGGGATGGATGAGACCCTTCTGAGCCTCCATATCCACCATCAAGTTCTATCTCTTCTTCCTCTGATCATTCTCATCATTCTAATGCTAACCATGAAGCCACTTTTAAGAAACCATTATTAAATCTTAATGTAAAATTTTATTTACCTATGTTTAATGGATATGCTAATCCTGAAAAGCTAGATAATTGGATCCGACAGGTCGAAGTATATTGTCGTGTACAACAGATTTATGAAGAGGAAGTGAAAGTGCAATTAGCCTCTCTTCGGTTGGAAGTCACTACTCTCATATGGTGGGAGAGAAAGCTTTAGGATAGAAGTAAGTGTGGTAATCTTCTTTCCTCATAGTCAAAATTTAAATCAACATTAAGGAAGCAATTTTATCCATTAGATTATTTACATAAAGAAATGATGGAATGACAAACTTTAAGACAAAGTAAAGGTAAAATAGTACAAAATTTCATGGAGGAATTTAGGAAGAAAGCACTTGCACTAAACATTCCTTTAGATTCCTATGAAACTTTAATGAAGTATATTGGTGCAATTCAAAGTTATCTTCGTTACACTTTATTGTTATTTAACCCCACCAGTCTTGATGAAGTTTGTGTGCAAGCCACGCACATTGAAAGAAGAGGAAAGAATGTTCAAGAAGATCCCACAAAGAAGCCTTCCAAGTTCTCACATAATCTGTTTAAAGGAAAGTTTAAAATAAAGGAAAAAAAGACCGCGACTAAAAAGAAGGGAGAAGGAAATCCATCTTGCACTCATTGCAAGAGGGATGGTCACAACGATGAGCACTGTTGGAAACTACATCTGGAGAAAAGACCAAAGCTACAGTAAAACAAAGACCGTTGCTACAGTACAACAAGATCTTGGTTTTGATTCAGGAGATGAGGAAAACATCACCGTGGTTGGAGTACAAGGTAAAGGTTCCCTTCATGCTATTTCAAGTTACACTAATAAATATCATAATGATGAAAGAAAGAGGAATGAATTATTTCACATAAGGGTTGTATCTAAACATACTAATATTGATACTTTGTTTGATCCAGGTTCCCAAGTTAACTTAATATCTGAGTCACTTGTCAAAAAAATGAGCCTTGAAAGAAAATCACATCCAAAGCCTTATCCTCTTGGTTGGGTATGGGACAAAGAAAAAATTAATGTCAGCAAGCAGTGTAGGGTTAGATTTTCTATTACTTCAAAGTTGGTCGATGAAGTTTATTTGGATTTTGTTTCACTTGATATATGTGGCATAGTGTTAGGGAGTCCATATCTTTATGAGAGAAAAGTAGTCTTCTTTCATAATGAGAACAAATATCACCTTACTAAAGGAGGAGTGGAATACATTGTTAGATCCCACAACATGAAGGTAAACACAACACTTGTTAGTGCAGGACAGATGAAAAGACTCATAAACACTAATAATAGATATGTACTCATGGTTGTAAGAGAAAAGGATGTTGGAACATCTGACGCCTTCCAAGGATGTGATCCTTCCCATAAGAAAGAATTAATTGATAGTGTTTCTAATTATGATGAGATATTTCAGGAACCAGAT
>ML788496.1:85213-97183 GCA_009831015.1 Picea engelmannii
TAATGACATATGATGTTAATTAGTGGATGTGATATTAGTATTACTGCCTCACCTCTTGTGAAAGATCGGATACCCGAATCTTTTGGAGGGCTTCTTTCAAATACATTGTAGAGAAGATTTCAGCCTCTTCCATAACTATCTCCTTGGGAAAGGAAATGAGGGAAGCTCGAAATAAGTTGAGAATGCCTCTTATCTCTTCCTCTGTTTGCATGGCAAAGAAGCTAAACCGCCCCTTCTGGTTTCTGAAGTGTCCCAACACATTTGATATTAATACATAATTATGTCGATAGGCGTCCCCCTTATCAGAATTGCTAGTTTAATCAACCTTTTAATTACAAATCCCAATCTTATGGCCAAAAATTGAAGATGCCAGCATATTCTTCATCTTACACTCAAATCAATGAATAAGATTCAATGTTGATAACTTCCTCATATTTTTAAATTCATGCGTTCAACCTGTTTACTTTTTCACATTTACATTCTAGGATTAAGAAATTACTAAGCAAAGTTTTAATTGCCACGAAGTATACTTATACAAGATTACTGAACTTTTAACATTTACATCTTAAATTAACCTTTTACATTTTAAAATAACTTGACAAGTATGATTAGTGGAATGTAAACCATAACATAGTTTTCTTAAGGTTTCATGACGGGCATGTGGTAACGTGGAGAGCCGTCTCCTTGGTAGGTGAAGAGTCGTGGCATTTTAATTGTGCCGCACACATTCAAGTGGAGAACGTTCCAGTAATTATGATTAATTATATGCATCGTGACCAAGTTTTTATGGATTTGAAGCGTTTTCTTAAGGTTTCATAATAGGCGTGTGGTAACATGGAGAGCCATCTCCTTGGCAGGTGAAGAGCTGTGGCATTTTAATTATGCCGCACACATTCATTTGGAGAGTCGTCTCCTTGGAAGTTGAAGATCGGTGGGGTTTTAGTTACAGGCGTGTGGTAACATGGGAGTTGTCTCCTTTGCAAGTGAAGAGAGGTGGTGTTTTAATTGTGTCTCACACATTTAGGTGGAGATCTATTTCCTTGGTAGGTGCCTTGCACATTCAGGTGGAGATTTGTCTCCTTGGAAGTTGAAGATCCATGGGGTTTTAATTGTGCCACATACATTTTCGTTTCTACTCAATATTGTTAAGTTTTAGTTTTTGGCATTTCCTATAATTTGTTTTAAATCTATTTGTGTACATGTTAATATTTGTCTTCATTATCATGCAGGGATCTCATGCATCTTGCAGTTCAAGTTTGAGCGAGCAAGTTTAAAGTATCTAAAATCTATGATTAGGGTTTACAGTTTTAGTTATTAATGATAGTTATTAAATCACACCTTGTGGGATTGTGTGTATGCTTCCTCTTCCTTAAATGGAGATGAAATACATGACATCTTCATACATCTATGCTGAGCCTGCTCATACCCAAGGTTGTCGGATTGTCTGTATCTTGTGTGATTGTGTGTACGCTTCCTCTTTTTTAAATGGAGATGAAAGCATCTATATATGGCAGCGAAGACGTAGTGATTCCTCTGAGTGAGAGGGACGAAAATTGAGTGCATTATGAATGACATTGGGAACAACATTAGCTGAGAACTATTTGTGATAAAAAAATATGATGATGTTATTACATCTTAATAAAAGAATGCATGTAATGAACCTCCCCATTACGACGACAAACCTCTTATAACAAGTGAAATTTTTTTTTTCTTTTTGTGTGTGCTTATGTGTACAAGGATAAAAAATACATTCGACTCTGCATCACCATACGACGACGAACGTGGTGCATGTAACTGCAACGACAACATAACGATATAAGACACACCTCAAGTAACTACAAGCAATGTACGACGATCAACTGACAAAAAAATTAAGACTGACTACCCTCCCGTCCTACCCTGCAATGGTTAGGACCTCCAAGACACATAAGCAACGCTCAAGCCCAGGTTCCCATAGATTTTAACCATTTAAGGTCTTAGGGCTGGCGACTGTTCTGAGGAACATGGAGGTGTCTAAAACCCTCCCAACACAAGTAGACCAATCCTTCTAAGCTAAAGACAAAAACATAACCATCGAGATCTGCAACAACATGGTTATCTACATTAAGGAATTTCATGATAGTGCGTCATTAATTACTCGCTACTACTATTACCGCATTGCAATGAAGGTAATACATTTAATAAAAAATGAGACATGAGAAACAGATATAGCAAATAATGCAATTAACAAGACAATAATATAACCATTGATATAGCCAAAACCAGGTTATCTACATTAAAGGCAAAGGCCTTAGTGAACCATAATATCTCATTAAATTTCTCACTATACTAGTGCCGTATTGCCTTGGAAGTGTACTTTTTAATCACATTACCCGACCATGACAATTGATACAGCAAGTACGGCAAAAATCATGACATCAACACAACCATTAATATCAAAATTAATAAGTTATCTAAATTAAACCAATTGAAATAGTGAATCATTAATAACTTATTAAATTACTCCCTACCACTACAGGGTTGCTTGGGAGTGTACCTTTAATCAAACTACAAGACAATTAATGCAACAAGTCTATCCTTATAAAGGATTAAACTTTAAAATCTAATTAACAATATTGCACTCTAAAATCAAGTCTGGTTTAGCAAGGTCATCTTCCCATTTGGCACAACCTGCAAACTACTTCTGATATCCTTTCTTAAATCCAATTTTAATCCTATAACGGATCAATCTTAACAAATTAGCAATAAAAACATTATACCAGTATCAACCGAGCATTGCCTTCAACAATGTTCATTATGACCAAGTGTTGTATTTATTCTTGTTACATTTATATAAATTAATTATTTCCACAATGAATAAAAACAACTCAATTAATAGTAATAAAATAAGCTACCCTAAATTACAAACAATAATGAATTGATACAGTAGCAGAAAAAACACTTAAGAATAAGATTTAAATAAGAAAAATCCTCCGATTTACTAAAACCTATCACATCCCAAAAACAAAATCCAAGGTCATACACAACGGGGTGGTTTCTCACTATTCATTAAACGAGAAAACAAAAGTACAACCACTTAGGAAAAGATCACAATAGAAAGCAACACGGTTCTGGTAAGGATTCGGTGTCAAGAAGGTGACTGTCCACCAGACAATTCCCACCGGGTTGGTCCGTGCGATCCAGGTCACTCGCAGTCACAGACTTGCAGTCACAGGTAGACCCAACGCAGTTAATCGGTAGGTGACCCTCCCAACACATAGTCAAAGGGGATCCTAAGAATTTGCTGACAGAGATTACATCTTCCTTGTTGTAGTTAAGGGCACGGGGTCCAAGGAATTAGCTGTTACACAACCTCAACAGAGAACGGTCCACAGAGATAATAACAATGCCATCATTAAAGAAATTGTTATGATAACAACTAGGGAGTTACCTGACTAACTTTTAAAGAACTGTTGTACCCCTCCCAGTCTAACTATAAAATGTTGTCTGACATGTAAACAAATTGCTGTTAGTAATTCAATGAACACGCAGGATTTCTAAAATAGCCAATGCCACCCTTGCACAGTCAATGCGGGACTGACGAAGATTTTGCAAACAATTCGTGTCATCCCACTGGACGAATTCTCTGTACAAACTGTTTCTATCAGTTGGGGAATATATAAGTCGTTCCTACCACAAGAAAGCGTATAGCACTGATCGAGGGAGCGATATGTGAACGGGGTAATTTGTTGTCCAAGGAATATCGCGGAGTGAAATGAGGTCACTACTAAAGCAATATAACAACGCATACCATTTATTAATTGCTATCCCTTAAAGTTAGAAGGAATCGTGTCTGATGTCGATATGGATACGCTCATGTTCAAAGAAAATAACACTAATTCGACTGTATACAAAATGTTTTCATGCAACAAGGAATTAAATCTAAGATGGCTGAGTCAAAAGAAAATTTGATTATCTGCTATGCAGCAAGAAATTAAGTCATATAATAACCTAAGTAAAGAAAATGATATTTCTGTACCATAAAAATCACCGTGAGAGGTCATCCGCTGTCAACACCATTTTAAAAAAAATATGCAGGTAAAAATGCTATCAACGTTAAGGCTGGAAAAATTCCTGTGGGAAAAACAGTACATTCACAACTCAGTAAATTACCGGGTAGTTAAACGCATACAGTAGTCAATGCCATGGTGTAAACATGCACTGTAAATCACACACGACGTTGATGCCAATACAAAATTTGTTTTTCTAAAAGATGGTTTAACTCACGGTTGAGGTAGGTGTGAAATTGCTGGGTGAAGTTCGCTAGGGAAATAAATAAAATTTGCAGGGAAAACATGTAGGTTAGTCATCAATACAATGCAGGTAAGGTACAAAAGTTGTTAAGCATATAGATCAACACAACCACCCACACCGCTACCTATTAACACTAGAAATGTGAAGTGATCATACACAGTGAAAACGCCATGATGGACGATTTGGAGGTTGGGTAGAACATCCCAAAAATGAGCTAGAAGCTGGAAGGTATTTTTTTTTTTTTTTTTTTTTTAGAACAGTCGTGGTAATAAAAGTGAAAACCCTCAACCAGTATAGAGTAAATGAAACGTGACTATATGCATCAAGGAACGCAGATTACAATTATCATCCAAGTATTGAATCGCTGAAGGAATTTGCAGACCCAAGGCATAAAAAAACCGTAGTATACATTCGAGCCAGGTAAAACGTTGAGGGATTTCATTCACCCTCAAATGCAGTCCCTAATGAACATTCAAAAGTTGACAATCAAGTGGAAATGGAGGCGCATTCCAAAATAAAGAACCATATTCATTAAAACTACAGAGAAAGAAAAGGAACACCCCACAGTGGAATACGATCGCAAGAGGGAGAAAAACAACACACTGCCAAGGACCACAACAGAGATAACCATTTAATGAAATAGATGCAATAGATGAATTATAAATTATTTCCATCGATTACCAAGTTACAACAGCTGAGTTAGCATTTTTACAACCAACAAATATAATTGCCGAAGTAATTAAATATGCATTCTATTCTACCAAATAAAAGAGCATACCATTGCCTATTCTCCTGCCTCGAATGACGTTTGCGTGCTCTGTGCCACTCCCACTCGCCGACTGTCGAGACTACATCGGTACCTCCCAACCAACGCTAGGGGTACTTTGCTTCCCCCTTAGCCCCCCGAGCCACAAAGGGGCCACACACTATCCATATGGTACATCTAGCTCCCAGCTCGCCTTGCAAGGCTGAGCTACCACTCCTATCCGAGCTGGGAAAACCCAACTCCCCACAAGTAATCAGTCAAGTCACAAATCCGGCAACGTAACGTTACGCTAACAACCGATCCCCATTTTCCTTCTCCTCTCTCTCTTTTATAGAATTTTAGAACTTCCATTCTTTCACTAATTTCATTTAATTTAAGTTTTAATAAAAATCTTCTAATAATTCTACTTCGTATAAGTGTCATCCATCCCCCACTTTCCTCCAATAAATATTTTCTTTATATTAATAATTGTTTCAATTCCCTCACCCACCTAGAGTTGCTCCTAAATATACTCCTAGGTGTTCCTAGATTCCCTTACAGGTTTAAATACTTTCCCTAAAATGAAGTTGGTAATTTAGTTCAATTTAGAAGGTTCTTAATTGCAGATTCTTTACTATGTTGACCTCACTTTTTACAATAAGTTCCCCTCTTTCCCTTATTATGTTTCCTCCATTCCTTAGTTTCCTAATTTTTAATATTCCCTTCTTTCCCCTTTTTATTAGAGCCAAAATGGCAGTTGCGTTATTTACTATTTTCCCTTTTATTATTAATTTAATATCTTTTTACACTTTCACAAGTTAAATAATTTATTTCTTCTTTACCTTTGATATCCACAGATTTTATTTAAGTTCTTACTCTCTTCATTTTACCCAAAAATTTATGAAGTCCATAACTATTACTTAAGTGGTTTTTAGTTTAAAATTTATTATTTTATTTTTATAAGGTATTTTTCTTAAGGGTAGACAAAATTTTACCCCTAGAGAAGTTTTAGACTTAGAACTTAGATTCTGAACTGGGCGACATTCATTTAGGGAGGTTGTTTTTCTAAAAATTCTTAACGTGTTAATTTTCTTAGGGCCATCTAGGTTTGTTCCTTTATGCCCATCATCGCGACGTGCCTTTCAGGACGCACCATGTGCTCCAAGGGTGCCACTCACCTCTAGTGTTTCTTTTGTGCGACGTGCCCTTCAGGATGCACCACGTGCTCCAAGGGTGCCACTCGCCTCTTAACTGATTGGTAGACATCAATAACCCCTGTAGTCAATACTCCGCCAGGTGAACTTGTGGGAGACTAAGGGATTCTAAGGAATAAGGCCCCCGCCTTATTGCATGCCCCTTAGAGTCATTGTGAGCGACTGTCGCAGTCTTCCCTCACGACATCATGGATCCTCTCGAACTAGGTAATCGTTAACCTACAGTTCGAGCCACGACGGGAGTGCTAGTAGGCTGTGGCAGGGTTGTTGTCCACACCTCTCCCTCAACCTCTCTGGTAATCGTGTGTGGCCCCTTTACTCCATATGTGAGTCTGGTCGGTAAGCTATCGTCAACCTGCATCATCAACAATCATGTCAGAACATGTCCACATCATATCATCTAATAAAACGTACTAAAATCACAATAAAACAATCAAACCTTAATAGCATACTCCCTGACTCGATCTAGAGTCCAAGGGGTTCTGTCGATGCCTTTGCATCCTCAAGGTCCAAAACCCTGCAGACTTAGTAAAACTAAGTCAATAACACCTGTCTATGTCAATGCAGTAAACATCGTGACATCTATCATAACGCATCATAATCAAGGAAAAATGTTTTAATACTGCTATTGTCGCGACCGCAACAATTCAACCAGAAGAACCAACAGATCCTGAAGAGGGGGAGCACCTTTTTCATTCACAGATATGGGTGAAGGGGACCCCGCTGCATTTTATTGTTGATAGTGGAAGCCAAAAAAACCTCATCTCAACAGAGGTTGTCAAACAGTTGGGATTGTCGACAACACCACACCCGCAACCATACAACATCGGGTGGCTTCACAAAGGACGAGATCTTCGTGTCAGCCAACAGTGTCGATTATCATATGGCATCCAACCCTTCAAGGATGAGGTATTATGTGATGTTACCCCATTGGATGTCTGTGATGTTCTCTTGGGCCAGCCATATATGTGGAAGCACCATGCTATTTATGAGTCTCGACCTCGTAGTGTTATTGTCACTTTGGGGGGTCATCTCTACAGAATACCAGAGGTAGTTCCCACTATTGTTCCACTTAAAAACTATCGCAAATTAGTATCTCATACTGCAAAATTTAGCTTCTTCACAATCTGTTCAAAAGGAGAACAAAAGGACACTACAACCACTACAACGTCGCCCCAAGCACCTTCTATCCTACAAAAGCAGGTCGACAAGGCTACAACAAAATGCAAAGATTCCTTCTGCACAACATCCTCTCATGTAGCCTGACTTGTTGAACAGTCTCAACCTCAACGGGTTCATGATAGACTTCCACAAACTAAGTAGTGCAACGTCTCCAGCAAGACAAGCAGCTCACCAAGATGCAGATTCAACAAACACTTTTCCTTCTCCCCCAGGAACTCAATGAAATGGAGACCATTGCTTCCTAAGGAGGGAGGATTGATCCAGGTGGATATCGGTGGCCACCCACCTTTTCCAACTGGCTCAAAACAACTTTCTGGCAATTTTGACAATTTACTATTTTTAGCAGGTTTTAACTTTCGGGGCCATTTTGAGGGCCTAAATGAATGTTTTTCGAGATAGATGTTCTAAATGATGGTTGAAGGTCGATTGATCCCCAAAAATGAATCTCCTCGATGATACCTTTCCAACGAGCTATCATACGCCTGAAACAAAGATCGTATGCAAAAGTTACGACCCCGGGAAGTTGATGTACTAACTTACCCAAACGGGGCCCACATGAATTTTGGCGCTTCATCTCCTAGGGTTAGGTTTTTGGATGTCTAGGACTTTTGGCATTCCCGTTTATTGTAAAAGGGCCTTCAGAGCCTCATTGTAACTATCTTCTTGCGAATTCGAGTAGCCATCACATCTCTTCTCAGAGATAAGCTGCCACCATTCTAGCGAGTCTTTCACTCTGTATTTTTACAGTCTCTGTACATTTCTTTCATTAATAGAAATCGTGTATTACTGTATCTCTATGTTTATGGTTGCATTTCTGATATATTTATGTTATATTATTGGATATACGCGATATCTCTATGCATTTCTTTATTATATCTCTGCTCTCATTTCGTGCCAAAAATAATCTGGATCACTAATAGCTAACCATGCAGGAACCATCAACATTGTCATTAATGGCCGAAAACCTCGAGGAGATCTCCCATTATTACGATTGTTCATCTCCAACACGCGTCCTCGTGTTGGGCCACTCAATAAATCTACAATGCTTAATTGCTCATTGCAATATCCAACGTGTTGGCATTTCTATGTATGCAATTAGTGTTGTTAAATGTTAACAACGCATCATGCAACAACTATCCAAATTGTCATTAATCAATGAAATTCTCAAGGACATCTCCCATTCACACACTTTTGACCAAAATTTGCGCAAGGTTATATTATCCCTTCCAACTTTTCATTTCATTCATCGGCTGGAACAAATAAACGTTCTTGTATACTTATGGCACCAGGTCAACAACAGTTTTGTGGAGATACAGTAAATATGTTTGCACAAGAGGACCATAGCTTTCCGTGGTCCAGGGCATACTTTTACTATTCATCCTGTTCTGCCCAAAACAAAGTGATTTGGACCTCTAGAATCGCTCGTGCAGGCTGCGTTCCTGAGGATTTTGACTCTAAGGAGGTGGTCTCCTGGTGTGCCGAAAAATATATTCCAGGCCAAAGAATTATTCCACTGCGTAACCATTCTCCTGTTTCTTTGTCGCCTCAACTCTTCCACGAGATGTTAAAATTGTCGAACCCAACATTGATGTTTAGAGGACAAGACTACAAACATTTTCTAGAAAAACATCATAACGGGAAATTCCACTGACGAAGAAGAGAAAAAATAATGCAGGGCAGGCAGAGGAACCCCAAATTGAAAGTGGAAAACTGCAACTTGAAATTGAAGTTGAGCACATGCAGAAAAATGGGTCGTTCGCAGTGGAAATATCAGACACCGAATTTTTTGACATAGATGAATCCTTCGTAATCCAGAGCGCGATTTTTGACAGCCAATCTAAAAGTCTGGTCATTGAAAAGAGATATGTAACAAACAGGAAAGGCAAATCTCGCACAGAGATTAACTTTAGCAAAATGTTGTTGTCCCAAATACGCCAATTTCACTAGGGAACCGGTGACATTCTTCGTGATTCCATTGGAGGAATTGAGATAGAAAATGCCAATATGAAACAACGTCTCAACGAATTTGAGCAGGTTTTCCTTGCAACTCCAGAATTTGCCAGTCCTTTGGAAAAAATCGTGCCTTCTACCATTGCAGCGAAGATGAAAGTATTCTCTACCCTCCTTGCATGCTCTAGAGCCCTTGTAGAGAATAACATCAACAAAAGAATGCAGGTAGTGATTGAGGCCTTGAAAACATCGCAAAATCTGGTTTCCTTTGGAAAGAAGGCCAATGATTTCCTGGAACAATTGGAGACGAATTTTAAAAAGGAACATCTTTTCTGAAAAGAAGACAGGAGAAACTCCAGTCGCCAAAGCGCACCAAAAAAGTAAAAGCATGCTGGAAAAAGAAAGTTGACAACCTACAGTTCATTGTCAAGTCATGTAAACAAGAAGCCTTCAAGGAACAAGTTGATATTTTAAAGGGGTTGTCTTTCGAAAAGTTTTACAGCATACTTGAACATCATCTAGATGATCACGAGCGTTGAGTACTGGACTATGCCTCACACAATGAAGAAATTGAACAGACTCTGCATAGTATTTCAATCGATCTAAGGAAATTAGAAAACGACCTTTACGACATATAAATCCGGGATGAAACCAACATAACGCCCATGAAAATCTACATCGAAGAATGGTTCCAAGAGAGAATGGACGGTCTTGTCAAGGAAGGGAAACAACGGGTCAACAGGACTATAATGCCCATCGACGACAACAACAAAAATGCATAGGCTTCATAGTAAGTTTATACTGCCATCTTGTTTTGTTTATCAATCCAGTTTAAGTCTATGTTGTCATTTTCTCTTCTTTATCAATCCACTTATGTCCTCTTTCAATAGAAAACTGTAACCAAACACTCTTAACTTCCAATTTCTTCTTTTCAGGTCTTCCTCTCTACCATCGCCCACTTCTTTCAATGTTCCTAATTCTTGCACTTATTTATTTTTATGGTCCACGGGAGCCCCAATCCCAGTCTATATGACAAACGCATTTAAATTTCGAGAAACATGTAATGAACATTATTAATTTTTGATAAATTCAAAAGAAAACTGATTCGACAATTCCCTTATTGTATACTAAATTTTGGGTTTCCAGGAACCTTTCTTGTTTGTTCCAAATAAAACTAATTCAGATATGCTACATTTCTTGTCTCCTATTGTATCCTAATTTTTGGGTCTTCAACAACGTTGATGTTTTAAATGTTGATGTAATTTCCATAGATATGTAACAGACATTATTTATTTTATAATAAGTTTGTATAGTTCACAACGCCGCTTCTCAATTTGTATATCGTGGAACTCTCGATGCTATTTGTAGGGCACAGAACAACAAAGGCCCATTTTTGAAACCACCAGCCTGAGAACCCATGATCCAAAAACTGGCGAAGTATGGAATGACCGCTCCCTACATGCTGTATAAAACGTATACAAAGAAAACTAATTCGATAATGCTATATCTTTTTTGTCCAAAAAAAACCTTAGTTTTAAAGCAAACTAATTCGGGAAAACGTTATTACTATTCTATTGTATAACATACATTATTTTTTTGTAAATTTCTATAGTTCGCAACTCCATCTGTCATTTTGTATATCGTTGAACTGTGGGTGCTATTTGTAGGCCACGGAACATCAGAGACTCAATTTTGAACCCGCCAATTTCCAGAAACATGTAACCGACATTATTATTTTTTGATAAATTACAAAGAAAAATGATTCGATAATGCCCTTATTGTATACTAAATTTTTGGTTTCCAGGAACCTTTCTTGTTTGTTCCAAATAAAACTAGTTTGGATATGCTACATTTCTTGTCTCCTATTGTATGCTAATTTTTTGGTCTTCAATGACGTTGATGTAATTTTTGTAAAAGCTACCTTTATTTCCACGGATTGGTAAACAATCATATATAACAAATTTTCAAATAAGTAAATAAAATATAATAAGTATTTGCGCCTTAATTATTAATTATGGAAAATTACATATGTGAAGTAACATTTAGCGAAATTTTAGCGAAATTAATTATCAATTTTCTACATAGAAATTCTCCTTACCTCGTTTACTGTCCAATTTTCAAATCTTTGGGATTGATGCTAATAATACTTACACTGCTTTTAGCGTTATCCTTGCTTCAATAAAATCGGAAACCTAAATTAATTACGAAGGTTACAAAACCATGGTTTCAAGGACGGTTCTCGTCACCAAATTCTTTATTTCAATGTTGGCAACGCTGTAACCATCTCTGTATTTGTAACCGTACTGGAAAACTCTGCAAATGTCAAAAGAAGGTTTCTTGCAAGAGATGGGAACATTGCTGTCGGGTTTGAGTAACTCCCAATTTAGTTCTTTGATTAAGTTATCGACCATAGCATTGATATAATTGAGAGCATCTTCCTCTTTCAATCCAGGATTGTCTTTCATATAGCACGATATAGACGAAGCTTCTTCTCCACGCGCGCTGTCCGCCTGAATTCACCATGCCAATCTCACTATCATATGTATTCCAATTCTAAATTAGAATCAATAACAAATAAATGCAGAA
>ML788496.1:153311-222307 GCA_009831015.1 Picea engelmannii
ATAAAATAGAATAAGGTGGATGTAAGAAGACCTAATAGAAGCTTCCGCTTCTAGAAGGATCTTCCTCTAGATGCTTCTTTTTAGTATAAATAGGAGTCGAGGGTATGAGAACCCTAGCTTGGATATTATTTTAATAGAGCTCTGCTCAACTGGAGGTTTCCCCCTCAAAGAGGCCCATGAACATTGCTTTCATATTCAAAGTGCTAATTCTATTGTTATTCTTATATCATTTCAGTGTTATTGTGGTGAATGTTCTGGTTATATTGTTGTTATTCTGCCATTACTAGCATTTTATTTATGTTCTACATACATTTTATATCTGGTATATTACAAGTGGTATCAGAGCACTTTCCTCGGCAGAAACTGTGGGTTAATTTTTTTTTTAGGGTAGAGACGTATTCCAACGTCTTTAAGCCATAGAGATCTATCGTTACGTGCATAAACCTGCGGTTGAGGGATTCATACATGCAGGAAATACAAGTGGTAATTAAGCGCACATCTATTTACCACCCTTCTAACCCATGTTGGTACCCCTTTGAGTGGTAGCGCATCAGAAAACACCTGTGTACGGATCAACCTAGATTACCTGAAGCCCTCTTTAGATAAATCGATCAGTCGCCTGACTGCTATAGTGTCACTGAGAACAACACTCATGAAGATACTCTCTAGTACCTGTGTAGTCAGATAGTATGGCTAAGGGTACGGTCTATCCTCCTTAGTTAGTGGCCTGAGATATTGGGCCGAGTACTACAGTTTGACCCCGCACGTATATCAGAGAGCTATAGCACAGGGCAAACCCTTGTCTGTAGAACCCTTGAATACCGAACCCTTGGGGACAAAAACATAAACAAATTAAAATAGACAAAATCTATTGCCACACAACTGTGTTCAGGTTGCCAAGTAAATACACATTTCTTTCTGGTTAAGAATTTGATCATTTCCTCTCTGTAGTATTCTTCAGACCGAAGTATAACTCCGTAAAAAAAAAAAGTCTGGAAATTTTTTCACCATTATTTGAGACCTATTCCATTGGATTCATCTCTTCGCCCTTATCACATTCATCCATACCATTTTTCAGATTTTTTTTTATCCCGCCCGTTCCTTTTCAGTTTCCCCATCCTCATGGCCCATACTCATAGCCAAGACTTGGAAGCTCGCTTCAACACCTTGCAATCTGGTCTCATTGAGACCCAACAAGAAGTGAAACAACTCAATGCCAATGTTGCCGCCATCAATACAACCATGTAGTCTTCAATGGGGGAAATCAAACAAGACCTCACCACCCAACTTGAATCAATCTTTTCAGCACTCTGCACCAAACTGAATATCCCTACAGATAACCCTTCCTCTTCCTCACCTCCACATATTGAAGGTGACCATTCCTCTCATTCCCATACCTTGTAGAACCATCACTTTCAACGTGACCTATGCCTTCCGCAGGTGGATGTGACCAAATTTGATGGCTTGGACCCCACTGGTTGGGTAACCCAAATGGAACCCTACTTCTCTTTATACAACATTACAGATGACTTGGCCAAACTCCAGTATGGTGTTCTCCATCTAGATCAAGAACGTTGGCAATGGTGGCAATGGAGAAAAACTTCTTGTCAAGGGTATATTGCTTGGACACACTTTGTGGCAAAGCTTTATGAACACTTTGATACTGACACCAACCATTTGACACTGACACCAACCATTTGGGCCATTTGACAAAGCTGAAACAATTAGGAACAATGGAAGACTTTATAGCTGCCTTTGAGTGCCTAGCTTTTAGAACAGAGGGCATGTCTGATGCCTTTTTTTGAGAGTGTTTTATCAGCGGCCTCAAGGATGAAATTCGGGCCCATGTCCTCATGGCTTGACCTGAGAGTTGGGTGGAGGCTACCAAAAGAGATAAAGAAGCACAACAGGTTGCATCTTCTCAAAACCGCAAACCCTCATTTATCCCTCGCCCTAAACCAGTAAGTCCCACTACTCCCTCTACTCCACTAAAGATCCAAAAATTGACCAGGGATGAAATGGCTAAACGCCAACTCAAAGGCCTTTGTTATAACTGTGATGACAAATATTTCTCAGGCCACAAGTGTAAAGAACAAAATATTTTTATGGCCATCTCCGAGGAGATTTTGGAAGAAGATGAAGAAAATCCCTCTTTGTCCGAGTCACCTAAATTGACTGACCTAACCCCTCCCTCAGACCCTCCCAAAGTAGAACCGGTCATTTCCCTCAATGCTATCATTGGCTTCTCCGCTCCCCAAACCCTCAAGCTAATCGGTTACATCAAGCATCAAAAGGTCATCATTCTGGTTGATAGTGGCAACACCCATAATTTTATTCATCGCTGCATTGCCCAAGAAACTCATTGCTACATCCATGTTGTCAATAATTTCCAAATCATGATTGTCAATGGTGGTTCCATGAAATGTGGAGGGCGTTGTGAAAATGTGCGTCTCCAAATTGGTGACTACCACATGAAATCCCATATGTTTTCTATCGACATGGGAGGTTGTGACATTGTGTTGGGTGCAGATTGGCTAAAGACTTTGGGTCCCATTCTCATGGATTTTAAAGACTTAACCATGCAATTCAACCAGGAGGGCCACCAATATAAGTTCCAAGGCATCACCACTGGTTCACCTGAGATCATTAGTTCCCATCACATGGAAAAGCTGCTAAAAAAGGGTCATTATGGTGTTATTGCCCAACTCCATGCCATACAAGCAACAGAGACACCCTCGGTATCGCAAGACCTCCAAGCCATCCTTTCTAAACATCAATTAGTCTTTTCCACTCCCCAAGGCCTCCCTCCTTCTCGTGGTGTTCATGATCATTCCATTCCCCCTGTACCCGGAAGCCTTCCTCCCAATATTCATCTATATTGTCACCCATTTTCCCAAAAAAATGAAATTGAGAAAATGGTCTAGGAACTCCTTAATGCAGGCGTTATCCGCCCCAGTACGAGCCCCTACTCATCTCCTGTGGTCATGGTCCTGAATAAGGAATGTTCTTGGAGAATGTGTCCTGACTTTTGTGCCCTCAACAAACTTACCATCAAAGACAAATTCCCCATTCCTGTCATTGATGACCTCCTGGATGAATTGAGTGGCACCCGATTCTTCACTAAACTGGATCTTCGTTTGGGCTACCACTAGATACGTATGAAAGAAAAAGGCATTCCCAAGACTGCCTTTAGAACTCATGAGGGACACTATGAGTTTTTGGTCATGCCCTTTGGCTTGTGTGATTCCCCCTCCACCTTCCAAAGCCTCATGAATCATGTCTTCCATCCTTTTCTCCGCCATTTTGTCTTAGTTTTCTTTGATGGTATCCTCATATATAGAAAAACCTGGACAGACCATCTTGATCATGTGGATCGAGTTCTCCATCTACTCTCTCAGCACCAACTTTTACTGAAACAGTCTAAATGTGCTTTTGGTGCCTCAGAAGTAGAATACTTGGGTCATCTGGTTGGAAAAGATGGCATCAGGGTGGATCCTAAAAAGATTGAAGCTATGCAAGACTGGCCTCACCCAAAGACTCTTAAGAGCTTGCGTGGATTTCTAGGCTTAACAGGGTATTATCACAAGTTTGTTAAGAATTATGGAAAGATTGCAGCACCTCTCACTACTCTCCTCAAAAAGAATTCTTTCACTTGGACTTCAGCCACTGCTCAAGCTTTTCAAACCTTGAAGATGGCCATGTGCACCACTCCAGTCCTCGCCCTTCCTGATTTCAAAAAGACCTTCGTGTTGGAATGTGATGCCTCAGGGAAAGGAATTGGTGCTGTCCTTATGAAAGAGGGTCAACCTTTGGCCTTTACCAACAAGCAACTATCTGAAATAAATCTGGGCAAATCCATCTATGAAAAGGAAATGTTGTCTATTCTGCATGTCATGGATCATGCATGTCATGGATCTATGGCGTCCTTATCTATTGGGGATACGTTTCCAAATTAAGACAAACCATCAAAACCTCAAGTATTTTCTAGAACAACGCATTTCCTCCCCAGAACAACAAAAATGGGTGACTAAACTCTTTGGATATGATTATGAGATCATTTATAAGAAAGGAAAATACAATGTGGTTGCGGATGCACTTTCTCGAAAAATATGAAGATGAAGGATCCCATTTTTCTCTTTCATTCATTGTACCAGATTCGCTCCAAGCCGTTCGCCAGGAATGGCTACAAGATCCCAAAAGTTCACAGTTGATCCACCAATTGCAGTCCAATGCTCCAGCTTCCCCAGGGTACTCTTGGCTCCATGAGGAACTTCGATACAAAGGCCGTTTGTATTTAAGTAAACAATCAAAGCTTAAATCCACGATACTTTCTGATCTTCATGCTACACCCACAGCAGGGCACTCCGGGTTCACCAAAACCTATGACAGGGTCAAACGTTCCTTTTTCTGGGATGGTATGAAACAGGACATTTGTAATTTTGTAGCTAAATGTGATGTGTGTCAACGTAACAAGGGAGAAACAGTCAAATCATTGGGAACACTACAACTACTCCCGATTCCACCTGCTATTTGGAAGGATATCTCTATGGATTTTATTACCAACTTACCCAAATCGGGAAATAAATCCGTCATCATGGTGGTTGTTGATCGCCTTTCCAAGTATGATCATTTCTGCGCCCTTCAACACCCGTTTACAACATCCACGGTGGCTCAAATATTCATGGATCAGGTCTTCAAGCTTCATGGCATGCCACACTCTATTGTTTCTGATCGCGACCCAACTTTCATAAGAAATTTTTGGCAAGAACTGTTCAAGATACAAGGCACCGAATTGCATCTCAGCACAACTTATCATCCTCAGACTGATGTCCAAATGAAAGTTGTCAAAAAGTGTTTGGAAACATATTTGAGGTGTTTTGCCTCAGAAAAGAAAAATCAGTGGGCTCAATGGTTACCCATAGCTGAATGGTGGTACAACACTTCATACCATACAGCTACATGCATGACTCCTTTTGAAGTGGTACATGGATAGAAGACACCTTCAGTTCTCTCATACTTACTGGGTGCCTTGAAGGTCCAGGCGGTTGACCTAACACTTACAGCTCGAGAGGCTATTCTCCATACCCTCAAAGTGAATTTGTTCATGGCACGTAATCGCATGAAGCAACAAGCAGATCAAGGTCGCTCTGAACGTCAAGAGAAGTGTGAGCTTCTCGTATTACATGAACTTGTTCACTTGTAGGAATACATAGCTTTCCAAGATGGTAGAGTAATTTCCCCTGCATAAAATAGTTCTCTGGTTTATCTAGAACCCACTAGAAGGAAGCCCCAACTCCTTGAGTGTTCCAGCACCAACTGGATGGAAGCACCAACTTCCAGTTACACAGGCTCCAACCTATATAACAGAGAATAGTTTCTCTCCCTTGCACCACCCTTCCACCTTGGTTTCTCTGGCTGCAACCAAATGGAAGCTACAACTCCCTGTGTTCAAGCACCTACTTGAACCTCTGAGGACAACAGTCCTCCCTAACACCTCCATACCATCCTTATTACTAATAAATGATTGAATAACCAACAACATAGATAAATCAATTCTTACCACTTCTTCACTGTTCTTCAATTCTTCTCTGCTACACTATTCTTCTGCTCTATTCATACTTGGCTTGACTTGATGTCTCTTTCTATCTGTTCTTTCTCTGTCCTTCTCATGCTCTTTGATATGTGCACATTCTTCTCTCTTCACCTTTTCTCCTATGTTCAATTTCTGTTCCTTATCTCTGAGCTTTCTTCACACTGCACATACTGTAATTTTACCTTTCTATAGTTCAACTCATTTTTCATTTAGAAAAACCAACCACACACAGTCACTGCGCGTTTCTTTTATTCCCTACGACCCCTTTAGTTACCCCTCAAATCCCTAGAACAACGCTTCAGCAACTGAAACGCCAACCATCCAAGAATCATGATTCGGTTCTGATAACTGAATCGTAACTAAACAATTAATTGTGAAGAGCGATAGTAGCCCTTCAATCAGATTTCCAAGTATCCAACACCGTTGGATTACAAGCACAGGGTCTCGCGTTGATTTCGCTATTTCACATTTTAGTATTTTGGCATTTCGACATTCCTTGTGATGAGATATCTTGACGCTCCATGTCGTGATCCCCGGAACTCTGAAAAAGGAGCTTAGCTGGACTATCTCCTTCCCTTCTCGTGACCACTAGTGGTGACCATAGGCTGCGCCAAAAGGTGTTTCGCAATTTTGCAACTTTGAGACTCCTGTGATGAATAGTCTCGACTCTTGACTCCTCCAAGTCCCAGTATCCAAAACTTGAAAATGGAGATTAAGTTGTGGTTTGATGTGACTGTTTTGGGATTTTGACATTTCTCATTTCGCAACTTTGGGACTCGTGTGACGAAGAGTCTCGACTCTTGACTCCTCCAACTCCTAGTTTTTGAAACTCCGAAAAGGAGATTAAGCCGTGGTTTGATGTGCCTGTTTCAGGATTTCGATGTTTCACATTTCACAACTTCGGGACTCCTGTGATGAAGAGTCTTGACTCTTGACTCCTCCAACTCCTGGTTTCTGAAACTCTGAAATGGAGATTAAGTTGTGGTTTGATGTGCCTGTTTCGGGATTTCGGCATTTCGCATTTTGCAACTTCAGGACTCCTGTGATGAAGAGTCTCGACTCTTGACTCCTCCAACTCCTGGTATCCAAAACTTCGAAATGGAGTTTACTCTTCTGATCTTGCCATGCGATCATCTTTACACTGCTAGTCTTACAACTTTCTCTTGTTCGTCATCATCGAGCTGAGCTTGCCATCAATGGAAAAAAAATACTCTGCCTTCTATCTGCCCATAATAAATATGCCAACAATCTCCCCCTTTAGCATTGATGGCTCATCGTCGAGTTGATCTTGCCATTAATGACAAACAAATACTCTGCTTTCTGTCTGCCCGTAATAAATATGCCAACAGTCTCTCCCTTTGGCATTGATGGCAACCTTGAAGAACATCCAACTATACCACTGTAGCATCCTTGAAATTACCACACTTTCTCTCCTTTTGACATCAATGTCAAAGAAGAAACACTCTCCCCCTGAGCTGTTGCAGTACATACTCCCCCTATTAACTATGAGTAGCTTAGAAATACAACAGATATTCAATAAGGACTCCCCTTGACCAGGTGAACAGATTAGATGAAAGAAGTTATAACCCCCAACTTTTGATGAAGATATCCAAAAGGAGTCGCTGCTAATGGTTTATTAAAGATATCAACTATTTGTTTTGTGGAAGGGATATAATTCAGCTTAACACCTCTGTTTGTAACTTGTTCTCTGAAAAAATGGTATTTTATTGGGATATGCTTAGTCTTGGAATGAAGAACAAGATTCTTGGAGACACTAATGGCACTGGTGTTATCACAGTGAATTGTAATCAGATCAGTATAGTTTACCTTCAAATCTGCAAGAGTTTGGATCATCCAAAAAATAGCAACAACAATGTACTCTGCTTCTGTAGTCTATAAGGAAATAGATCTATGCTTCTTACTAAGCCATGCTACCAACGAGTCACCCAGGAACAATGCACCTCCACTGGTGCTCTTTCTCTCATCCACACAATTTGCCCAATTTGCATCTGAATAAGCAGTTAATTGAAAATTCTGATTTCTGGGATACCACAGACCATAATTCATTGTTCCCTTCAAGTATTTGAATATCCTTGTGACAGCTACCAAATGACTTTGTTTAGGAGAAGAGTGATAACACCCTACCATTCCAACATCTTGTATTATATCAAGACGGGATGTTGTGATGTACAGAAGACTACCTATCATAGATCGATATGTCCTTTAATCAACGCCCAGTGAAATATTATCTTTACTGAGCTTGCAACCAACCACCATAGGTGTGCTAACAGGGGAGGAATCCTCCATCTGAAATTTCTTCAACATCTCTTTCAAATATTTTTCTTGAGAGATAAATATTCCTGCAGAACTTTGATTTACTTGTAAACCAAGAAAATATGACAGTTCTCCTATCATGGACATCTCAAATTCTATTTGCATAGAGTTAGCAAACCACTGGACAGATGATTCATTAGTACAGCCAAAAATAATATCATCTACATAAACCAAAACAACTAGTAAATTATCACCTTCAGACTTAATGTAGAGATTGTTGTCAATAGTACCTTTCTTGAACCCTTTGTCTTGTAAAAATTTGTCCAGTCTATAATACCAAGCTCGTGGTTCTTATTTTAGTCCATATAAGGCCTTCTTCAGCTTGCAAACATAATTAGGATTATCTATCAATGAGAATCCTTCAGGTTGCTCCATATATACTTCTTCCTCTAGATCTCCATTAAGAAATGTTGACTTAACATCCATTTGATAAACTTTAAAGTTCTTATGACATGAATAAGCAAGAAACATTCTGATATCTTCCAATATTTCCACTGGTGCAAAAGTTTCATCAAAGTCTTGACCTTCAACTTGTGCATACCCTTTACAGACCAATCTGAATTTATTTCTAACAACTTGTCCTTTTTCATTCATTTTATTCTTGAACACCCATTTGGAACCTATTACATTCTTATCTTTGGGTCTAGGGACAAGCTCCCAAGTATTGTTCTTCTCAATTTGATCAAGCTCTTCATTCATTGCTCTAATCCAATCATCATGATGGCTGGCTTCATCAAAATTTTTTGGTTTAGTCATAGATAAAAAAACAACATGAGATTGTTCTGAGTCTTTAATCAATTTCCTTCTTGTCTGAACTCCTTTATTTATATCTCCAATTATCTGATTTTTAGGATGATTCTTTCTAACAATTCTGAGAGGTGATTTTTCTTCTTTCTGCTAATTTGTGTCAGCCTGAGTATTCGTTTCTTCATCTGATTCAGATTCTTCCCTTTCTGATCCTTGGACTTGTTCATCTTCATCTTCAACTCTATCTTCTGTGCTTGGTTCAACACTGCTTACATTTCTGACCCTGATTTCTTCATCAACTTTTATGTCTATACAATCAAACAATTTATGCAGTCTCTTATTGTAACATTTCTACCCTTTACTGTTTGTAGCATAACCCAAGAAGATACCTTCATCAGCCCTATCATCATATTTGCCAATATTTTCATCATTGTTCTTGATATAACATTTACTCCCAAAGACTTTAAAATGCTTGATTGAAGCAGGTCTTCCAAACGATAGTTAATAAGGAGTCTTGTCACTGTGTGGCCTGAGATGAGCTTTGTTAAGGATATGAACAACTGTATGAATTGCTTGTACCCAATATGTCTGAGGTATGTTCCTTTCATTCATCATTGATCTTGCCATTTGTTGTATTGATCTATTCTGCTTCTCAACAACTCCATTTTCCTGTGGGGTCCTTGGAATTGTGTATTCTCTTTTGATCCCATGTTTATCACATAAATCTTTGAATTTCCATGAACTAAACTCTCCTCCTCTATCATACCTTACTTCCTTTAATCTTTTTCTTGTTTGATTATCAGTCAGAGCCTTAAACACTTTGAATTTTTCAAATGCTTCAAATTTTTCCTTCAAAAAGGCAACCCATGTTAGTCTAGAATAATCATCAATAATCAACATAAAATAATTTTATTTTCTTGTACCTTCTTTCCTTGATGGTCCACATAAATCCATATGTACTAACCGGAGAGGTTTTTCTATTGAAGGAAAGTTTTTAGATTTGAACTGAGTGCGGGTAAGCTTTCTTATCTAGCAGGGCTTACAAATAGAGTCGTATGAATTTGATATCTTTGGAAGATATTTTACTGCCCCATTGTTTCTGAGCTTGATTATATGATCAAAATTTAGGTGTCCAAGTCTCCTATGCCACAACCAACTTTCATCATACTTGATTAAGTGGCATTCTTCTTTTTCTTCTTTTAACACATAGACATTGTTTTCTATTCTTATCCCTTTTGCAACTATCTGTCTTGAATTCACAGATTTTATTCTACAGTCTTTAGAGGTAAAAATGAATTCACATCCTTGGTCACAGACTTGACTGACACTAAGCAGATTATGTTTCAAACCTTCTACAAACAACACATCTTGATCTTTGCTTTTTCCATTACTCAAACTTACCATTCCTTTACCTTTTATTTTTCCTGGTGCATCATTTCCAAAAGTTACATTCCCTGATTTGCTTTCACTTAGAGTTAGAAACTAACTTTTGTCTCCAGTCATATGTTTGGAACATCCACTGTCAATATACTAGGGATTCTTTTGTCTTTGGGCTGATAACACTAGTCCACACTTGTCATCTTCTTTTTTCTTCCAAACCTTGACATTTTCAGCAGTGGGGATCAAATCTGGCTTGTAATTCCTTAAGCGACAATCTACAGCTTTATGTCCATAGTTATGACAGATGTAACATTCTGGTTCACTAAATAGAAGATCATAGTGATTGTTATGCTCATAACTATTGTTATGTTTAACCTGCGTCATTTTCCCAACCATCGCATGATTTATAGTCTAAGGTTGTTTGTTGCTTGGTTGTCTTGATCTTTGTTGTGGAAGATGGTTATTCGTTGAATATCTTGATTGTTCATATCTAAATATTAAAGAACAATTTATAGCTTTGTGACAAAAATTAGAGCAGAAAAAACAATAACCATAGAAAAAACCTTTGTACCTTGTAAAAGTCTGTCTTCTTTGAGGAGGTCAATTTCTTTCATGCCGATAATCTCTCTGATCTACAGATTCGGTTCTGGTACTTTTTCTTTCATTCCTTCTTGGTGGCTGATTTTCTTTCTTTGTTTCTGCAGAGTGACGGTTGTCAATGTTTGAGGATTTGACAAACTTGATAGGTTCAGTATTACTTGGATGATCACTACTTGATCCTTCTTCACACGCCAATCCAGCTTTCAACTTTGGGTTTCTTTGCTGATTTAGAATGGAGGTTAATCCTTCTGAGGCTTTAATACTTGGTAGATATTGGTGATACAATCCCTTAAAATTCTCCATTTCTTTTCTGGTTTTTACTATCTCTTCTTTTAAGGCTTCACACCTCGCTTTCTTCTCTGACAACTGTTGTTTCAATATGTCTTCTATTTTCTTTAACTCTTCTAACTCCACTTTTAGTAGAGAAAAGTTTTCATTAGATTCTTCACCATTCATTTTAAATTGCTTCAACAACTGTTTTTGTTTTCTCTTCTTACATCTGAGTCTGTCAATTTCTTCCAAAGCACTAATTAATTCACCTTCCATATCCACCACAACTTCTTCATCATCCATTTCACCTCCTATGTGTTCATCATCAAGATCTTCCATAGCCATAAGCATAAAATCATTCACTTTGTCTTCACATGATGAATCACTATCTATGTCTTCTGAGGAATTGTCATTATTTGCACACAAACTTTTCTTCTTACTATATTTCTTGAATTTGTACTTCTTTTATTCATCAAAGTTCTAGTCTTTTTTCTGAAGGGGATACTTAGATGCAAAATGACCTATCTTACCACAGTTAAAACATTTGAAGGGAAGCTTGCCTTGATATTTTCCTGATCCTTTCTTTAACCTTCTCACAAATTTTGCCTCAATATCATCTAAATYTGAATCRRTRTYCTTGTCTRYTTTAAAAGATGYTTCTCTAGTAATGGATTTATCTTTGTTGATTCTCATTTCATATGCAGTYRAWKTTCCTAGGAGTTGATCAATGGACAGAGTTTTAAGATCATTTAGTTCTTCTATTGCAGAGACTTTTGGATTAAATTTATCAAGCAAAGATCTTAAAATCTTCTGAACTAAAATTGATTCTTCAAACTTCTCACCAAGACCCTTCATGGTATTCACAAGTTCTTCAACTCTTAAAAAATACTTGCTAACTATTTCATCTTCATTCATCTTAAGTTGTTCAAACTGCAACCTAAATGTTTGAAGTTTGGCATCTTTTACTTTCTCATTTCCTTCATAGCTGCTAATAAGTTTATCCCACATTTCTTTGGCAGTTTGAAGATGCATCACCTTTACAAACTCGGCTTCTGCAAGTCCATTCAAGATAGCATTCATTCCCTTAGCATTAAAGCTAAATTCTAACTTATCATCCTTGGAAGCTAGCACAATAGGCTTTATGTATCCAGTCTCTACTACATCCCAAACATCAACACTTAAGGCCATTAGGTATGTTCTCATTCTAACCTTCCAAAAGGAAAAATTTGTTCCATCAAACAGAGGAGGCTTACTGGCTGAAGTCACTTCATGAATTGTCATGTTTAAGCTTACAGATCTACCTTTAAATAAAAGGAACCCACTCTAATACCAATTGTTGAAATTATTAAGACAACTGAGAGTGGGGGGTGAATCAGTGGTTATTATGCTTAAACAATTTTAAGTCTATTAAAACATTCTTAATCTTTCTTCAAGTGATCATCAATATTATACAACATATGGACAACATAAATAATGAGCATCAGTCACACACAAGATATATATAGAGACAGATTTTCACGAGGAAACCCATAAAAGGAGAAAACCTCTTCTTCTTTGAAATGATAGGCGGTCTTTTAAGTTCTGTACATCATCTATAATTGAGCACCAACTCAATGTGAGGCTACTACCTCTATTTTACAAGCTCCAACTTGTTTGAGAGCATCAACTCTCTGGTTTCTCTAGAACCCACTAGAAGGAAGCACCAATGACGCAGGCGCAGTGTTCAACACTCCTCCACTCACCCGCTCATAGGATCGTTCAAAATTCTCAACCGAGCCGAATTAGCTCTTTAGATTCTTGAGTGGAATCGCTACTCAAATACCTGATCCACATGTCCTTTATTCTTTCCTCATGGCCTCTGCATGAGCCGTGAACAATTTCCCCACAGGAAAACTGTTATCGGGTTTCGGGGTTTCGGTATGCCGTTGTCGAAAGCTTCTCACCTCTCCAATCCCCGATTACTGATGAGCTCCTTTTCACCTTAGCCCCTACCGACTATGCTCTCTAGTCCATGTGACTAACCCTTATAAGACCGCAGCCTTATCTTCTTCTGTCAGGGTTTCCAGCTTCAAAACCCAGTGCGCCCTTTTTGTGCGCTAGCCCTCCTGGCTAGGCCCTGGTCCACGTGACCGCTACCGTATGACCTTAGTCAACCTCCCGTCGGGGTTTCAGGGTTTTCGATGTCACAATACATACATACTTTGGATCCGCAATCCCCCAATTCCTGACGTGCTTTAACATTAGCTAGCCCTCCTGGCTCATCCCCTGACCAATGTGACCATCACCCGTGACCACAACCTTACCCCTTCGGGGTTTTAGGGTTTGCGATGCCAAAATGCATACGCCTACGGGATTCCCGATCCCTAGAATCCCGATTCTTTGTTGTGTTGACAGCTGGCCCCTCATGATGGCACTGACCTCCTCCTCTGCTATGCTGACAGCTGGCCCCACTGATCGGGGTTTCGTGTTTCACGATTCCAAAGTGCACAACCCTTTGTCTACGGGATCCCCGATATCCTGATGATTTCAAACTCCGATGGATGCTTCCCTTTCGGGACTTTTTTCGATGGCGCTAGATGATTTCCACGAGTCCTCCTCAAATGGATGGTCTCGATTAGGTTGGGATTTCGAGACTTTCGATGTCCTGGCTCCCTCGACCTTGAGAATGTCGATCCCCCGATTTTTTCCAACTCTCATCAGATTTTTGACACCTTGACCACGAGAATGCCGATATCCCGATGCGCCAAAGTGCTAATGGTGCTCGATCTCCACCATGTGTCCTCTTCAACCGAACAGTCCAGATCCTCGTCAGGATTTCGCAGCTATTGATGTCCTGATTCTCACGACCTCGAGAAATCTGATTTCCCGATGGCCGATACCCCGATGATAACTCCTCTTGTTAGGATTTCTGCCCCTGTCCACGAGGACTTAACCTTCGTGAAACTTTCACAGATCCGACGACTGTCGGGTATCTGCCCCAGATCTAACGACTCAGACCTGTTCTCCTCGTGTGCTCCTCCTCCAGAGCTAAACTTTGCGCTACTCCTCCCGATCCAATAGCTGACAGGATTTCTATATGAGATCCGATGGTTCTCGGTCTCCTCCTTCTATAGCCTCCCCCTGAGCTCCTCCTGGACGTAGAAAATCAACGGTCCAGATTTCTTCTCCTGCCAATCTGACGGTTGTAGCTGCTCCTCCAGAGCTTCCTACGCCTTCTTCCTGTCTTGGGAGAATTTCACATTATCAAAGGCCTCGACCTTTGCTTCATCTCCACGAACTCCATGATTATGAGTTCTGCTGTGCGTATGAGAACGCTGACCCTCCTGAGCTTTCTTCTCCTTCCGAACCCTCGAAGGATTCTTTGACTCCTGCACCTCTGCAGAGTGTTCACGCACCAAAGTGCTATCTCTTCTGAGCTTTCACAAACACTCACACCCCTTGGGGATTTTGTTCTTCCTTTCCCTCAGATGGAGAAATTGATGCCTTCTTGGTTGTCCTGCTGCTCAAGCGACTAAATTGCTGAGTCTTTCTGGATGTTCAACAACCTAGTGAAGATCCTCTAGTGGATACTTCCTCCAGTTCCAGAACTCCAAGGGTTCTCTCCTCTGTTGTTCCTACCTGCACACTGACTCGATGCCCTCCTGGGAGAGTTCCTTCTCTTACACAGAACACTCAACGGTTCTGTCTTCTTCTCTTCAACTCTCAGCAGAGTTCTCCTTCAAATGCACCGCAGCACATACGCTCAATTCCCACTTGGCAGAGCTCTACAAAACTCCTCAGAGATTCTGTCTGCAACTGTGTCTCTCCCACACAGCCTTGCCTCCAAGGTATTCAACAACCTTGAGGTATTCCTTCTGAGTTGTTGACTTCAGTCCTGTGCCGTAGCACGTCTTTGTCTTAATCCTTAGAGTTCATAAGTGCAACCTCTATGCACGGCTCTCAGAACCCGCAATGTTCTGTCACACCCTCCTGGTGTGAAGCCTCAAAGACCTTCAACCCTAAAATCAAGCACACTCCTGCAAATGCACAGCTACGGTATACATCTACAGCATAAATGGAACACACACAGACATTCATATAACATACAGGAATGCAGAAAAAATTGCTCTTTGTATTAAAATGGCTAATGCCTGAATTTACATTGGTGTTCCTCAGCTCTCTTTGGCTCTTCTCAACTCTACCCCATCTAACTACACTCTCTTCAAAATGAGATCTCAAAATCTCTTTTACCTAAGGGGCTCATTGAGCACTTCCCTCCAGGTCTACCTACTCTATTCAATTACAATAAATGGCTGTCTAGTCCAGCATCTGGATCTAGATCTCATCCGATCTAGCATTAAATCCGATCTTATCTATAGCCTTCACAAAGGCACGGCTTCCATGGCTCACCAGCCTAAGCATTTAATTACATTCAATTTAGATTCAAATGAGGCTGCGCCTCCATTCAATGCATGATTTGAATTTCGCTGGCGTGGTCGACTAGTTGGCTAGCTGATGTGGAGAGATGCTCCTACATCAAACTCCTCAACTGCAAAATCATGAGCTCCTGCTCATGCGCTTCCCCTCTGATTTGTCGAAAATCCTCCTGGATCCCAAATCATCCTTTGGAGCTGTTCATCTGCTCCATCTTGCTGCTACTGTTGTTGCTTCTCTTCTGTTTAGCCTCTCCTTGCTGGCAATCTGTGCTGACCTCCACATCAGCTCCATGATCTCCTCGATCACTGCATCCAGCTGCTCCCATGGCTGGTCCTGTTCATGCAGTCTCCTTAGCTGCAAAAATTTTTGGTACATGAGAAGATCACCATGATCTCCCATGTCTCCTTCATCCGTTTCCAACTTCACCTATTGGATGTGCACGCCCTGCACTTTTACCCTCTCTTCCAGGGCTTCTATCTGTTCCCACAGATCAGCAAAGCAATTGTTGTCCATGTCTTCTTTTTCTTCTGTTGCTGCTGCAAATTCCCACGTTGCAGTCCCTTCAGCTTCCTAGATGAAAATATTGAGCCATTCCTCAGAATGCTCGTCATCCTTTTCGTCTGCTCCTTCGGCTGTCAGCTGACTGTTTTGCTATTGCACCATCTGCAACACAAATTTCTGCCTCCTCCTGGGCACATGGTAGGAATATCCCAGTTCCCCCAATCATCAGAAGATCATCCTGATCTTTCTCCTCTGTCAGCTGCATCTGCTGATCCAAATCCACCTGCTCTTTCAGCTCCCCTGGCTGATTCCAACTCAATTCTGGGTTTATGAGACCCTCAGACAGTCTCATCTGCTCAGTCAGCTCCTCTGGCTGATTCCAACTCCTCCAAGTCCATGAGACCTTTAGATGGTCCCAAATTCTCATCTCTGCCCACCTGGCAGTTTAAGATGCTTTCGTTGCCCTCCTGGCAGTCTTCGAGATCCCGCAACGACCTCTTACCATTGCCTAGCTGGCAATGTGAAATTCCATGGCTGTCCTCCTGACAGTCTGTGAGATCCTCAACTGATCTCAACTCTTTTCCCTCCTGGCAATCTGGAATTTCTACTCTGCGCTCCTGGCATTCCTTGAGATCCTCAGCTGATCCCAATTCGTCTTCTTCATCATCGAGACCTCTCCCAGTCTTGGGTTTACATATCTCAACCGTCCTGTTAACAGCCTCCGCTATATTTTGGCCATCAACTCCTTGACTAGTCATTTTGATTTTGGCATCTTTCATGGGCCATTCACACACCCATCGCGACTCCTTATCCTGCCGTATCTTCAATTCAAGCTTTTCTATATCTTCCCTTTATTCAACAAGCTTCTCTGCTTGACTCTTCCTCCTACGACTTTCAGTAGCCATCTTGCTGTGTTTATCTGCCTCCCTGACAGATCTGCTGCTGTCACTCTGCATCTTGAGTGTGTCGAGCTTCATTTTAAAATCCTCTCATAGTCTCCCTGATTGTCTTCTCGACTGCTGTCTACCTGCAAACAATCGTCACAGAGTCCTCAGCAACTCTATCTTCTTTCAACTGCAATATACAGATGAAATCCCACTCTGATACCACTTGATGTGTATCAGAGTACTCTCTTACCCTCTGCTTCTCTTGCCTAAAATATACAGACAAGAAATCATCTCTAATACCACTTGATGTGTATCAGAGAGCTCTCTTATCCCTTGCTTCTCTTGCCTGAAATATACAGAAAAGAAATCAGCTCTGATACCACTTGATGTGTATCAGAGTGTTCTCTTATCCCCTGCTTCTCTTGCCTGAAATATACAGACAAGAAATCATCTCTGATACCACTTGACGCAGGCGCAGTGTTCAACACTCCTCCACTCACCCGCTCACAGGATCATTCAAAATCCTCAACCGAGCCGAATTAGCTCTTTAGATTCCTGAGTGGAATCTCTGTTCAAATACCCGATCCACAGGTCCCTTATTCTTTCCTCATGGCCTCTGCATGAGCCGTGAACAATTTCTCCACAGGAAAACTGTTATCGGGTTTCGGGGTTTCGGTATGCCGCTATCGAAAGCTTCTCACCTCTCCAATCCCCGATTACCAATGAGCTCCTTTTCACCTTAGCCCCTACTGGCTATGCTCTCTAGTCCATGTGACTAGCCCTTATAAGACTGTAGCCTTATCTTCTTCTGTTGGGGTTTCCAGCTTCAAAACCCAGTGCGCCCTTTTTGTGCGCTAGCCCTCCTAGCTAGGCCCTGGTCCACGTGACTGCTATCGTATGACCTTAGTCAACCTCCCGTCGAGGTTTCGGGGTTTTCGATGTCACAATACATACATCCTTTGGATCCGCGATCCCCGAATTCCCGACGCGCTTTAACCTTAGCTAGCCCTCCTGGCTCAGCCCCTGACCAATGTGACCATCACCCGTGACCACAACCTTAACCCTTCGGGGTTTCTGGGTTTGCGATGCCAAAATGCATATGCCTACGGGATTCCCGATCCCTCGAATCCCGATTCTTCATCGTGCTGACAGCTGGCCCCTCACGATGGCACTGATCTCCTCCTCTACTGTGCTGACAGCTGGCCGCACTGATCAGGGTTTCGCGTTTCGCGATTCCAAACTGCACAACCCTCTTTTTACGGGATCCCCGATATCCCGATGACTTCAAAATCCGATGGACACTTCCCTGTCGGGACTTTTTCCAATGGCACTAGATGATTTCCACGCGTCCTCCTCAAATGGACGGTCCCGATTAGGTCAGGATTTCGATAATTTCGATGTCGTGGCTCCCTCAACCTTGAGAATGTCGATCCCCCGATTTTTTCCAACTCTCGTCAGATTTTTGACACCTGTCCCGTGAGGACGGACGACTCATATTATGTCGAGGTTTTCTCCTAGGATTTCCCCGATCCCTTGACCACAGGAATTTTGATATCCCGATGCGCCAAAGTACCGATGGTGCTCGATCTCCGCCATGTGTCCTCTGCCAGCGGACGGTCCAGATCCTTGTCGGGATTTTGCGGCTATTGATGTCCCAATTCTCACGACCTCGAGAACTATGATTTCTCGATGGCCGATACCTCGATGATAACTCCTCTCGTCGGGATTTCTGCCCCTGTCCATGAGGACTTAACATTCATGCAACTTCCGCAAATCTGACGGCTGTCGAGTATCTGCCCCAGATCTAACGACTCAGACCTGTTCTCCTCATGCGCTCCTCCTCCAGAGCTAAACTTTGCGCTACTCCTCCCGATCCAACGGCTGACGAGCTTTTTGTATGAGATCTGACGACTGTCGGTCTCCTCCTTCTATAGCCTCCCCCTGAGCTCCTCCTGGACGTAGAAAATCAACGGTCCAGATTTCTTCTCCTGCCGATCTGACGGTTGTAGCTGCTCCTCCAGAGCTTCCTGCGCCTTCTTCCTATCTTGGTATAATTTCACATTCTCAAAGGCCTCGACCTTTCCTTCGTCTCCATGAACTCCACGATTGTGAGTTCTGCTATGCGTATGAGAACGCTGACCCTCCTGAGCTTTCTTCTCCTTTCGAACCCTCGAAGGATTCTTTGACTCCTGCGCCTTTGCAGAGTCTTCACGCACCAAAGTGCTATCTCTTCTGAGCTTTCACAAACACTCAGACCCCTTGGGGATTTTGTTCTTCCTCTCCCTCAGATGGAGAAATTGATGCCTTGTTGGTTGTCCCACTGCTCAAGCGACTAAATTGCTGAGTCTTTCTGGGTGTTCAGCAACCCAGTGAAGATCCTCCAGTGGATACTTCCTCTAGTTCCAGAACTCTAAGGGTTCTCTCCTCTGTTGTGCCTACCTGCACACTGACTCGATGCCCTCCTGGCAGAGTTCCTTCTCTTCCACATAACACTCAATGGTTTTGTCTTCTTCTCTTCAACTCTCAGCAGAGTTCTCCTTCAAATGCACCGCAGCGCATACGCTCAATGCCCACTTGGCATATCTCTACAGAACTACTTAGAGATTCTGTCTACAACTGTGTCTCTCCCACACAACCTTGCCTCCAAGGTATTCAACAACCTTGAGGTCTTCCTTTTGAGTTGTTGACTTCAGTCCTGTGCAGCAGCACGTCTTTGTCTGACTCCGCAGAGTTTAGAAGTGCAACCTCTATGCACGGCTCTCAGAACCCGTAGTGTTCTGTCACATCCTCCTGGTGTGAAGCCTCAAAGACCTTCAACCCTGAAATCAAGCACAATCCTGCAAATGCACAGCTACGGTATACATCTACAGCATAAATGGAACACACACAGACATTCATATAACATACAGTAATGCAGGAAAAACTGCTCTTTGTATTAAAATGGCTAATGCCTACATTGGTGTTCCTGAGCTCTCTCTGGCTCTTCTCAACTCTACCTCATCTAACTACACTCTCTTCAAAATGAGATCTCAAAATCTCTTTTACCTGAGGGGCTCATCGAGCGCTTCCCTCCAGGTCTACCTACTATATTCAATGACAATAAATGGCTGTCTAGTCCAGCATCTGGATCTAGATCTCATCCAATCTAGCATTAAAGCTGATCTTATCTACAGCCTGCACAAAGGCACAACTTCCATGGCTCACCAGTAAAAGAATTTAATTACATTCAATTTAAATTCAAATGAGGCTGTGCCTCCCTTCAATGAGCGATTTGAATTTCGCTGGCGTGGCCGGCTGGCTGGCTGGATGATGTGGAGAGATGCTCCTGCATCAAACTCCTCAGTTGCAAAATCATGAGCTCCTGCTCATGTGCTTCCCCTCTGAGTTGTCGGAAATCCTCCTTGATCCCAAATCATCCTTTGCAGCTGTTCATCTGCTCCATCTTGTTGCTGCAGCTTCTGCGCTGCCACTGCTGCTACTTCTCTTCTGTTCAGCCTCTCCTTGCTGGCAATCTGCACTGACCTCAACATCAGCTCCATGATCTCCTCGATCACTGCATCTAGCTACTCCCATGGCTGGTCCTGTTAATGCAGTCTCCTTAGCTGCAAAAATTTTTGGTACATGAGAAGATCACCATGATCTCCCATGCCTCCTTCATTCGTTTCCAACTTCACCTGTTGGATGTGCACGCCCTGTACTTTTACCCTCTCTTCCAGGGCTTCTATCTGTTCCCACAAATCAGCAAAGCAATTGTTGTCCGTGTCTTCTTTTTCTTCTGTTGCTGCTACAAATTCCCACGTTGCAGTCCCTTCAGCTTCCTGGCTGAAAATATTGATCCATTCCTTAGAATTCTTGTCATCCATTTCGTCTGCTCCTTCGGCTGTTAGCTTCAGTGCTACAGCTTCTTTAGCTTCTGCTTGAGTTTAGGCAGTATCAAACACCTGCTCCAATTCTTTTTCTTTCCTGACTGTCATCGTTAGCTGTGACTGTTCTGCTGTTGCACCATCTACAACACAAATTTCTGCCTCCTCCTGGGCACATGGTAGGAATATCCCAATTCCCCCAATCATCAGAAGATCATCCTGATCTTTCTCCTCTGTCAGCTGCATCTGCTGATCCAAATCCACCTGCTCTGTCAGCTCCCCTGGCTTATTCCAACTCACTTCTGGGTTTATGAGACCCTCAGACAGTCTCATCTGCTCAGTCAGCTCCTCTGGCTGATTCCAACTCACTTCTGAGTTTATGAGACCCACATATAGTCTCATCTGCTCATCCCTTCTTACCTGGCAATATGGGATGCTTCCGCTGCCCTCCTGGCAGACTTCGAGATCAACCGATCCCATCTTCATCAGCACTCCTTCCTGAATTGAACTCTCCTCCGAGTCCATGAGACCTTCAGATGGTCCCATATTCTCATCTCTGCCCACCTGGCAGTTTAAGATGCTTTCGTTGCCCTCCTGGCAGCCTTCGAGATCCCGCAGCGACCTCTTACCATTGCCCAGCTGGCAATGTGAAATTCCCTGGCTATCCTCCTGATAGTCCGTGAGATCCTCAGCTAATCTAAACTCATTGCCCTCCTAGCAATCTGGAATTTCTACTCTGCCCTCCTGGCAGTCCTTGAGATCCTCAGCTGATCCCAATTCGTCTTCTTCATCATCGAGACCTCTCCCAGTCTCGGGTTTACATATCTCAACTGTCCTGTTAATAGCCTCCGCTGTCTTCTGGCCATCAACTCCTTGAATGGTCATTTTGCTTTTGGAATCTTTCATGGGCCATTCACACACCCATCGCGACTCCTTATCCTGCTGTATCTTCAATTCAAGCTTTTCTATATCTGCCCTTAATTCAGAAAGCTTCTCTTCTTGGCTCTTCCTTCTACGACCTTCAGTAGCCGTCTTGCTGTGTTTATCTGCCTCCCTAACAGATCTACTGCTGTCACTCCGCATCTTGAGTGTGTCCAGCTTCATTTTACAATCCTCTTATAGTCTCCCTGACTGTCTTCTCGACTACTGTCTACCTGCAAACAATCATCACAGAGTCCTCAACAACTCTATCTTCCTTAACCTGCAATATACAGATGAAATCCCGCTCTGATACCACTTGATGTGTATCAGAGTACTCTCTTACCCACTGCTTCTCTTGCCTGAAATATGCAGACAAGAAATCATCTCTGATACCACTTGATGTGTATCAGAGTGCTCTCTTATGCCCTGCTTCTCTTGCCTAAAATATACAGACAAGAAATCAGCTCTGATACCACTTGATGTGTATCAGAGTGCTCTCTTATCCCCTGCTTCTCTTGCCTGAAATATACAACAAGAAATCAGCTCTGATACCACTTGACGCAGGCGCAGTGTTCAACACTCCTCCACTCACCTGCTCACAGGATCGTTCAAAATTCTCAACCGAGCGGAATTAGCTCTTTAGATTCCTGAGTGGAATCTCTACTCAAATACTTGATCCACAGGTCCCTTCTTCTTTCCTCACGGCCTCTGCATGAGCCGTGAACAATTTCCCCATAGGAAAACTGTTATCGGGTTTCGGGGTTTTGATATGCCACTGTCGAAAGATTCTCACCTCTCCAATCCCCGATTACCGATGAGCTCCTTTTCACCTTAGCCCCTACCAGCTATGCTCTCTAGTCCATGTGACTAGCCCTTATAAGACCACAACCTTATCTTCTTCTGTCGGGGTTTCCAGCTTCAAAACCCAGTGCACCCTTTTTGTGCGCTAGCCCTCCTGGCTAGGCCCTGGTCCACGTGACCGCTACCGTATGACCTTAGTCAACCTCCCATTGGGGTTTCGGGGTTTTCGATGTCACAATACATACATCCTTTGGATCCGCGATCCCCCGATTCCCGACGTGCTTTAACCTTAGCTAGCCCTCCTGGCTCAGCCTCTGACCAATGTGACCATCACCTGTGACCACAACCTTACTCCTTTGGGGTTTCGGGGTTTGCGATGCCAAAATGCATACGCCTACGGGATTCCCGATCCCTCGAATCCTGATTCTTCATCGTGCTGATAGCTGGCCCCTCACGATGGCACTGACCTCCTCCTTTGTTGTGCTGACAGCTGGCCCCACTGATCAGGGTTTCGCGTTTCGTGATTCCAAAGTGCACAACCCTTTGTCTACGGGATCCCCGATATCCCGATGACTTCAAACTTCGATGGACACTTCTCTGTCGGGACTTTTTCTGATGGCGCTAGATGATTACCATGCATCCTCCTCAAATGGACGTTCTCGATTAGGTTGGGATTTCGAGACTTTCGATGTCCTGGCTCCCTCGACCTTGAGAATTCCGATCCCTCAATTTTTTCCAACTCTCGTCAAGTTTCTGACACCTGTCCCGTGAGGACGGACGACTCAGATTATGTCGAGGTTTTCTCCTGGGATTTCCCCGATCCCTTGACCACAGGAATGCCGATATCCCAATGCGCCAAAGTGACGATGGCGCTCGATCTCTGCCACGTGTCCTCTGCCAATGGACGGTCCAGATCCTCGTCAGGATTTCATGGCTATTGATCTCCCAATTCTCACGACCTCGAGAACTCCGATTTCCCGATGGCCGATACCTTGATGATAACTCCTCTCGTTGGGATTTCTGCCCCTATCCACGAGGACTTAACCTTCATGCAACTTTCGCAGATCCGATGACTATCGGGTATCTGCCCCAGATATAACGACTCAGACCTGTTCTCCTCGTGCGCTCCTCCTCCAGAGCTAAACTTTGCGCTACTCCTCCCGATCCAACGGCTGATGGGATTTCTGTATGAGATCCAACGGTTGTCGGTCTCCTCCTTCTATAGCCTCCCCCTGAGCTCCTCCTGGACGTAGAAAATCAATGGTCCAGATTTCTTCTCCTGCTGATCTGACGGCTGTAGCTGCTCCTCCAGAGCTTCCTGCGCCTTCCTCTTGTCTTGGGAGAATTTCACATTCTCAAAGGCCTCGACCTTTGCTTCGTCTCCACGAACTCCATGATTGTGAGTTCTGTTGTGCGTATGAGAACGCTGACCCTCCTGAGCTTTCTTCTCCTTCTGAACCCTCGAAGGATTCTTTGACTCCTGCACCTCTGCAGAGTCTTCACGCACCAAAGTGCTATCTCTTCTGAGCTTTCACAAACACTCAGACCCCTTGGGGATTTTGTTCTTCCTCTCCCTCAGATGGAGAAATTGATGTCTTCTTGGCTGTCCCACTGCTCAAGCGACTAAATTGCTGAGTCTTTCTGGGTGTTCAACAACCTAGTGAAGATCCTCCAGTGGATACTTCCTCTAGTTCCAGAACTCCAAGGGTTCTCTCCTCTGCTGTGCCTACCTGCACACTGACTCGATGCCCTCCTGGCAGAGTTCCTTCTCTTCCACAGAACACTCAACGGTTCTGTCTTCTTCTCTTCAACTCTCAACAGAGTTCTCCTTCAAATGCACCGCAGCGCATACGCTCAATGTCCACTTGGCATATCTCTACAGAACTACTTAGAGATTCTGTCTGCAACTGTGTCTCTCCCACACAACCTTGCCTCCAAGGTATTCAGCAACCTTGAGGTCTTCCTTCTGAGTTGTTGACCTCAGTCCTGTGCCGCAGCACATCTTTGTCTGACTCCGCAGAGTTCAGAAGTGCAACCTCTATGCACGGCTCTCAGAACCCGCAGTGTTCTGTCACACCCTCCTGGTGTGAAGCCTCAAAGACCTTCAACCCTGAAATCAAGCACACTTCTGCAAATGCACAACTATGGTATACATCTACAGCATAAATGGAACACACACAGACATTCATATAACATACAGGAATGCAGGAAAAACTGCTTTTTGTATTAAAATGGCTAATGCTTGAATTTACATTGGTGTTCCTGAGCTCTCTCTGGCTCTTCTCAACTCTACCTCATCTAACTACACTCTCTTCAAAATGAGATCTCAAAATCTCTTTTACCTGAGGGGCTCATCGAGCGCTTCCCTCCAGGTCTACCTACTCTATTCAATGACAATAAATGGCTATCTAGTCCACCATCTGGATCTAGATCTCAGCCAATCTAGCATTAAAGTTGATCTTATCTACAGCCTGCACAAAGGCACGGCTTCCACGGCTCACTAGCCTAAGCATTTAATTACATTCAATTTAAATTCAAATGAGGTTGCGCCTCCCTTCAATGCGCAATTTGAATTTCACTAGCGTGGCCGGCTGGATGGCTGGCTGATGTGGAGAGATGCTCCTGCATCAAACTCCTCAGCTGCAAAATCATGAGCTCCTGCTCATGCGCTTCCCCTCTGAGTTGTCGGAAATCCTCCTTGATCCCAAATCATCCTTTGCAGCTTATCATCTGCTCCATCTTGTTGCTGCAGCTTCTGCGCTGCCGCCGCGGCTGCTGCTCTTCTGTTCAGCCTCTCCTTGCTGGAAATCTGCACTGACCTCAACATCAGCTCCATGATCTCCTCGATCACTGCATCTAGCTACTCCCATGGCTGGTCCTGTTAATGCAGTCTCCTTAGCTGCAAAAATTTTTGGTACATGAGAAGATCACCATGATCTCCCATGCCTCCTTCATCCGTTTCCAACTTCACCTGTTGGATGTGCACGCCTTGTACTTTTACCCTCTCTTCCAGGGCTTCTATCTGTTACCATAGATCAACAAAGCAATTGTTGTCCATGTCTTCTTTTTCTTCTGCTGCTGCTACAAATTCCCACGTTGCATTCCCTTCAGCTTCCTGGCTGAAAATATTGAGCCATTCCTTAGAATGCTCGTCATCCATTTCGTCTGCTCCTTCAGCTGTTAGCTTCAGTGCTACAGCTTCTTTAGCTTCTGCTTGAGTTTAGGCAGTCTCAAACACCTGCTCCAATTCTTTTTCTTTCTTGACAGTCATCATCAGCTGTGACTGTTCTGCTGTTGCACCATCTACAACACAAGTTTCTGCCTCCTCCTGGGAACATGGTAGGAATATCCCAATTCCCCCAATCATCAAAAGATGATCCTGATCTTTCTCCTCTGTCAGCTGCATCTGCTGATCCAAATCCACCTTCTCTGTCAGCTCCCCTGGCTGATTCCAACTCACTTCTGGGTTTATGAGACCCTCAGACAGTCTCATCTGCTCAGTCAGCTCCTCTGGATGATTCCAACTCACTTCTGAGTTTATGAGACCCACATATAGTCTCATCTGCTCATCCCTTCCCACCTGGCAATATGGGATGCTTCCGCTGCCCTCCTGGCAGACTTCGAGATCAACCGATCCCATCTTCATCAGCACTCCTTCCTGAATTGAACTCTCCTCTGAGTCCATGAGACCTTTAGATGGTCCCATATTCTCATCTCTGCCCACCTGGCAGTTTAAGATGCTTTCGTTGCCCTCCTGGCAGTCTTCGAGATCCCGCAGCGACCTCTTACCATTGCCCCACTGGCAATGTGAAATTCCCTGGCTGTCCTCCTGACAATCCGTGAGATCCTCAGCTGATCTCAACTCATTGCCCTCCTGGCAATCTGGAATTTCTACTCTGCCCTCCTGGCATTCCTTGAGATCCTCAGCTGATCCCAATTCATCTTCTTCATCATCGAGACCTCTCCCAGTCTTGGGTTTACATATCTCAACCATCCTGTTAATAGTCTCCGCTGTCTTCTGGCCATCAACTCCTTGATTGGTCATTTTGCTTTTGGAATCTTTCATGGGCCATTCACACACCCATCGCGACTCCTTATCCTGCTGTATCTTCAATTCAAGCTTTTCTATATCTGCCCTTAATTCAGCAAGCTTCTTTGCTTGGCTCTTCCTTCTACGACCTTTAGTAGTCGTCTTGTTGTGTTTATCTGCCTCCCTAACAGATCTACTGCTGTCACTCCGCATCTTGAGTGTGTCCAGCTTCATTTTACAATCCTCTCATAGTCTCCCTGACTGTCTTCTCGACTGTTGTCTACTTGCAAACAATCGTCACAGAGTCCTCAACAACTCTATCTTCCTTCACCTGCAATATACAGATGAAATCCCTCTCTGATACCACTTGATGTGTATCAGAGTACTCTCTTACCCCCTGCTTCTCTTGCCTGAAATATACAGACAAGAAATCAGCTCTGATACCACTTGATGTGTATCAGAGTGCTCTCTTATCCCCTGCTTCTCTTGCCTAAAATATATAGACAAGAAATCAGCTCTGATACCACTTGATGTGTATCAGAGTGCTCTCTTATCCCCTGCTTCTCTTGCCTAAAATATACAGCAAGAAATCAGCTCTGATACCACTTGACGCAGGCGCAGTGTTCAACACTCCTCCACTCACCTGCTCACAGGATCGTTCAAAATTCTCAACCGATCCGAATTAGCTCTTTAGATTCCTGAGTGGAATCTCTACTCAAATACTTGATCCACAGGTCCCTTCTTCTTTCCTCACGGCCTCTGCATGAGCCGTGAACAATTTCCCCACAGGAAAACTGTTATCGGGTTTCGGGGTTTCGGTATGCCGCTGTCGAAAGCTTCTCACCTCTCCAATCCCCAATTACCAATGAGCTCCTTTTCACCTTAGCCCCTACCGGCTATGCTCTCTAGTCCATGTGACTAGCCCTTATAAGACCGCAGCCTTATCTTCTTCTGTCGGGGTTTCCAACTTCAAAACCCAGTGCACCCTTTTTGTGCACTAGCCCTCCTGGCTAGGCCCTGGTCCACGTGACCGCTACCATATGACCTTGGTCAACCTCCTGTCGGGGTTTCGGGGTTTTCGATGTCACAATACATACATCCTTTGGATCTGCGATCCCCTGATTCCCGACATGATTTAACCTTAGCTAGCCCTCCTGGCTCAGCCCCTGACCAATGTGACCATCACCCGTGACCACAACCTTACCCCTTTGGGGTTTCGGGGTTTGCGATGCCAAAATGCATACGCCTACGGGATTCCCGATCCCTCGAATCCTGATTCTTCGTCGTGTTGATAGCTGGCCCCTCACGATGGCACTGACCTCCTCCTTTGCTGTGCTGACAGCTGGCCCCACTGATCGGGGTTTCGCATTTCGCGATTCCAAAGTGCACAACCCTTTGTCTACGGGATCCCCAATATCCCGAGGACTTCAAACTTCGATGGACGCTTCTCTGTCGGGACTTTTTCGGATGGCACTAGATGATTGCCACGCATCCTCCTCAAATGGACGATCCTGATTAGGTTGGGATTTCGAGACTTTCGATGTCCTGGCTCCCTCGGCCTTGAGAATGCCGATCCCCCGATTTTTTCCAACTCTCGTTAGATTTCTGACACCTGTCCCGTGAGGACGGACGACTCAGATTATGTCGGGGTTTTCTCCTGGGATTTCCCCGATCGCTTGACCACAGGAATGCCGATATCTCGATGCGCCAAAGTGACGATGGAGCTCGATCTTCGCCACGTGTCCTCTGCCAACGGACGGTCCAGATCCTCGTCGGGATTTCGTGGCTATTGATCTCCCAATTCTCACAACTTCGAGAACTCCGATTTCCCGATGGACGATACCTCGATGATAACTCCTCTCGTTGGGATTTCTGCCCCTATCCATGAGGACTTAACCTTCATGCAACTTCTGTAGATCCGACGACTGTCGGGTATCTGCCCCAGATCTAACGACTCAGACCTGTTCTCCTCGTGTGCTCCTCCTCCAGAGCTAAACTTTGCGCTACTCCTCCCGATCCAACAGCTGACGAGATTTCTGTATGAGATCCGACGGTTGTCGGTCTCCGCCTTCTATAGCCTCCCCCTGAGCTCCTCCTAGACGTAGAAAATCAGTGGTCCAGATTTCTTCTCCTGCCGATCTGACGGCTGTAGCTACTCCTCCAGAGCTTCCTGCGCCTTCTTGTTGTCTTGGGAGAATTTCACATTCTCAAAGGCCTCGACCTTTGCTTCGTCTCCACGAACTCCACGATTGTGAGTTCTGTTGTGCATATGAGAACGCTGACCCTCCTGAGCTTTCTTCTCCTTCCGAACCCTCGAAGGATTCTTTGACTCCTGTGCCTCTGCAGAGTCTTCACGCACCAAAGTGCTATCTCTTTTGAGCTTTCACAAACACTCAGACCCCTTGGGGATTTTTTTCTTCCTCTCCCTCAGATGGAGAAATTGGTGCCTTCTTGGTTGTCCTGCTGCTCAAGCGACTAAATTGCTGAGTCTTTCTGGGTGTTTAGTAACCCAGTGAAGATCCTCCAGTGGATACTTCCTCCAGTTCCAGAACTCCAAGGGTTCTCTCCTCTGCTGTGCCTACCTTCACACTGACTCGATGCCCTCCTGGCAGAGTTCCTTCTCTTCCACAGAACACTCAATGGTTCTGTCTTCTTCTCTTCAACTCTCAGCAGAGTTCTCCTTCAAATGCACCGCAGCGCATACGCTCAATGCCCACTTGGAAGATCTCTACAGAACTCCTCGGAGATTCTGTTTGCAACTGTGTCTCTCCCACACAACCTTGCCTCCAAGGTATTCAACAACCTTGAGGTCTTCCTTCTGAGTTGTTGACTTCAGTCCTATGCCACACCACGTCTTTGTCTGACTCCGCAGAGTTCAGAAGTGAAACCTCTATGCACGGCTCTCAGAACCCGCAGTGTTCTGTCACACCCTCCTGGTGTGAAGCCTCAAAGACCTTCAACCCTGAAATCAAGCACACTCCTGCAAATGCACAGCTACGGTATACATCTACAACATAAATGGAACACACACAGACATTCATATAACATACAGGAATGCAGGAAAAACTGCTCTTTGTATTAAAATGGCTAATGCCTGAATTTACATTGGTGTACCTGAGCCTTCTCTGGCTCTTCTCAACTCTACCTCATCTAACTACACTCTCTTCAAAATGAGATCTCAAAATCTATTTTACCTGAGGGGATCATCGAGCACTTCCCTCCAGGTCTACCTACTCTATTCAATGACAATAAATGGCTGTCTAGTCCAGCATCTGGATCTAGATCTCAGCCGATCTAGCATTAAAGTCGATCTTATCTACAGCCTGCACAAAGGCATGGATTCCATGGCTCACCAGCCTAAGCATTTAATTACATTCAATTTAAATTCAAATGAGGCTGCACCTCCCTTCAATGCGCGATTTGAATTTCGCTGGCGTGGTCGGCTGGCTGGCTGGATGATGTGGAGAGATGCTCCTGCATCAACCAACTCCCTGAGTGTTCCAGCACCAACTGGATGGAAGCACCAACTTCCAGTTACACATGGTCCAACCTGTATAACAAAGAACACTTGTTCTTCCTTGCACCACCCTGCCACCCTGGTTTCTTTGGCTGCAACTAGATGGAAGCTACAACTCCCTGTGTTCAAGCACCCACTTGAACCTCTGAGGACAATAGTCCTCCCTAGAACCTCCCTACCACCCTTATTACTAATAAATGATTGAATAACCAACAACACAGATAAATCAATTCTTACCACTTCTTCACTGTTCTACAATTATTCTCTGCTACACTATTCTTCTACTCTGTTTATACTTGGCTTGACTTGCTGTCTCTTTCTATGTATTCTTTCTCTGTCCTTATCATGCTCTTTGATATGTGCACATTCTGCTCTCTTCACCTTTTCTCCTCTGTTCAGCTTCTATTCCTTATCTCTGATCTTTTTTCACACTGCACATACTATAATTTTACCTTTCTACAGTTCAACTCATTTTTCAGTCAGAACAACCAACCACACACAGTCACTGCATGTTTCTTTTATGCCCTATGACCCCTTCAGTTACCCCTCAAATCCCTAGAACAACACTTCAACAACTGAAATGCCAACCATCCAAGAACCATGATTCGGTTCTAATAACTAAATTGTAACTGAACAATTAATCGTGAAGAGTAACAGTAGCCCTTCGATCAGATTTCTAGGTATCCAACACCGTTGGATTACAAGCACAGGGTCTCACGTTGATTTTGCTATTTTGCATTTCGGTATTTCAACATTCCTTGTGATGAGATATCTTGACGCTCCATGTCGTGATCCAAAAAAATCTGAAAAGGGAGCTTAGTTGGACTATCTCCTTCCCTTCTCGTGACCACCAGTGGTGACCACAGGCTACACAAAAAGGCGTTTCACAATTTCGCAACTTTGGGACTCCTGTGATGAAGAGTCTCGACTCTTGACTCCAACTCCCGGTATCCGAAACTCCGAAATGGAGATTAAGTCGTGGTTTGATGTGCCTGTTTCGGGATTTCGGCGTTTCACATTTCGCAACTTTGGGACTCTTGTGATGAAGAGTCTCGACTCTCGACTCCTCCAACTCCCAGTTTTTGAAACATTGGAGATTAATTCGTGGTTTGATGTGCCTGTTTCGGGATTTCGGCGTTTCACATTTCGCAAATTCGGGACTCCTATGATGAAGAGTCTCGACCCTTGATTCCTCCAACTCCCAGTTTCTGAAACTCTGAAATGGAGATTAAGTCGTGGTTTGATGTGCCTGTTTCGGGATTTTGGTGTTTCGCATTTTGCAACTTCGGGACTCCTGTGATGAAGAGTCTCGACTCTTGACTCCTCCATCTCCCGGTATCTGAAACTTTGAAATGGAGTTTACACTTCTGATCTTTCCATGCGATCATTTTTGCACTGCTGGTCTTGCCACTTTCTCTTGTTCGTCATCGTCGGGCTGAGCTTGCCATCAATGACAAACAAGTACTCTGCCTTATGTTTGCCTGTAATAAATATGCCAACAATTTCACTGTTTGAGACATGCTTTGGATACTTGCCTAAGGTCCTTTGGACTTGATGTATGGGAAAGATGATGAAGAAAGAAATGAAGAAAGGGCCCGTAAGTTCATTCAAAGGATCTAGCAAGTGAAGCAAGCAGTCAGGGAGTAGTTAGAGAAAATTCAATCACAATATGAGGTTCAAAATGACAAGCACATGGTTGATCATCAATTCCATGTCGAAGACCATGTATGGCTTCACATCAACAATGAGCGATTGAAGGGTGAATGCAAGAAACTCAAGCCTATATGATATGGACCCTTCACCATTTTGGAGAAGAGCGCACCAATTATTTTTGTTTAGATCTTCCACCTTATATGCATATTTACTCAGTTGTAAACGTAGAAAACTTGAAATTTTTTTAGCCTCCGATGATCATGGATTAGGGTGAGGAAGTTTCACTACCTTCAGTTTATGAGTTTGCTCATGAGTACTTGGATGAGTTGAAGGAAGAGATCATCCTGGATAGGAGAACAAGGACTTCACGCATGGCTGATGTCGATTATCTTCGAGTGGGCTTAAAGGGCACACATCCAAGCAAGGAAAGTGGATTGATAAAGACAAAGTGAGGGAACTCTTCCCTCACTTACTAGTTGATTTATAAATGTTTTTGGTGGTCCAAAAGCTCTCACTGGGAAGGCGTGATCCGAAAGGGTCCAGAGAGGCCTAGGAATGACTCAGAGTTCTCAGAAGTACCTCAGGAAGCTCAAAATGACCTCAACAGATAAAGAAAGGGAAACAATTCAAAGTCCTCAAAATTCAGCAAAATTGACACCATTGGGAAGAGTGCTTCGTAAGCTTTCCAACGACATAAGAAGTTCATCAAACAGAGTTCGGATGAAGAAGTTATGGCCAGTCAAAGTTTGGTCAACAAGGTCAAAGTCAACCAAGGCACGTCAACATCTGTACTGTTGAGGTCAGCATGACATTAGCAGCTTACTGGACAAGATGACATCATCAATACATATTTTTGACGTTAGCATGCCACACAGCAGTCCCACAAGCTGCCACGTGTTAGGTGGATTCATCGTTTTCATGGCACTAAGTGGGCCAATGGAAAGATGCCACATGGCACCACCTAGAGGCTTCCACGTGGCTCAACCACAACATGACACACGTCATGTGATGTCAGTGCCACATGGCAGTGGACTGGATCAGGGCAGCCAATTGGAGGGCACCATGTGGACCAATCAGGAGGCACCACGTGGCACCCACAGTTTTCCCAAGGAGGGCGAGTATCCGACGACGGAAAAAAAATTTGATTGGCCATTGGGCCGGCCGCCACCGGATCCGATGACCAGATCTAACAATGGTTATATATATGTGTGTGCGGGTAGAACAACTGGCGACATGTACAATAGTCCGACGTTGAATCCAATGAACGGTCCAGCGGGCCTTGCCCGAAATTCCAATTAAATCACAACCAAACACTAAAATGAGTCGGGAGGGATTCAAACCCTAGACCTCCTAGGACCCTCCTCCTTAACAATTTCCAAATTTACCAACTGGCTTACCAACCCTACGTTGGTACATATTTCGACCTTAAATTATTTAAAGTCTCTTTTTGCAAGTGTCGAGGAGGCGGACACGACAGGGTACGACCAGACAAGGAAACGATGTAGGAGTACACACATTTATCGCAGGTTGCAGGCATGGAATCGAGACAAGATTTTTAATGGGCCTGGGAGTGCTAGTGTCAAATTGAGGTGTGGAGACAGTAATTCGATGCCACAAATTCAATGGTGTTGTATGTTTTCTGATCTAAGCACAACTTCTACAGCTTATTTTCAGAATGAGGTATACTTATATAGTTTGCCAAATTCTTTTGTTGAGTTAGTAAAGAGGCCTACCCATTTGAGAGGAGGACTCGGAGACTTAGTTCACCCAAGGCCGAGCTCCGTTATCAAGTTTTGTGTTCAGATTGATGCTTATGTCTCTCGACGTAAATTAAATGATCACCTCTTAAACGCTGATGTGAAGAGTTCGAGCTCGTCCATTGTTCTGTAGGTGTCATAGATATCGTCAAGAATGGTGATAAGATGAGAACTTCATGTATTTACTTTCTAGAATTTTTGAGAACTAAAATTCAATTAAATTGCAGATGATATCCAGTGACATCTCATCACCTCAAGAGACATTGTAACTCTCTTTTTTGTAAAGAGTGAAAGATGTTGAATTCCACTTTTGCAAGTTCTACCAGTTTCTCCTTGTTCATATATGGCTTCCTAAACCAAAAATTGCGGCAGGCATTAGTTGAAAGTTTTACATAGAAACTAAATTATGAAAAGACAAATTTCTTTGATACAATCTAGAAACAATTATAATACTTATGATAAGGTTTTCGATTTCTCTCAACATATATTGATCTATGCAAGTGGTATTTTTCCATTCAACTAAACATAACCAAAATTTTGTAATCTTTAAGATAAGGAAATAAAATTGGATGTTACATGATGAAATAATGAGCCTACTCATATATAGTGTCTTGTCCAAATAAGTTGTTGAGTCTTGGAATATTTGTGTGCCAACCATGTTCCATAACATATTCTATCTGCAATCCACAAAACTGAAACTATAAAACACAGATTGAAGCAAATAATGACATATGATGTTAATTAATGGATGTGATATTAGTATTACTGCCTCACCTCTTGTGAAACATCAGATACCCGAATCTTTTGGAGGGCTTATTTCAAATACATTGTAGAGAAGATTTCAGCCTCTTCCATAACTATCTCGCCGAGAAAGGAAATGAGGGAAGCTCGAAATAAGTTGAGAATGCCTCTTATCTCTTCCTCTGTTTGCATGGAAGAGCAGCTAAACTGCCCCTTCTGGCTTCTGAAGTGTCCCAACACATCTGATATTAATACATAATTACGCTTGATATTAATACATAATTACGCCGATAAACGTCGCCCCTATCAGAATTGTTGGTTTAATCAACCTTTTAATTACAAATCCCAATTTTATGGCCAAAAATTGAAGATGCCAGCATATTCTTCGTCTTACACTCAAAACAATGAATAAGATTCAATGTTGATAACTTCCTCACATTTTTAAATGCATGCGATTCAACCTGTTTACTTTTTCACATTTACATTTTAGGATTAATAAATTACCAAGCAAATTTTTAATGGCCACGAAATATACTTATACAAGATTACTCAACTTTTAACATTTACATCTTAAATTAACATTTAACATTTTAAAATAACTTGACAAGTGTGATTAGTGGAATGTAAACCATAACATAGTTTTCTTAAAGTTTCATAACGGGCGTGTGGTAACGTGGAGAGCCGTCTCCTTGGCAGGTGAAGAGTCGTGGCGTTTTAATTGTGCCGCACACATTCACGTGGAGAACGTTCCAGTGATTAGGATTAATTCTACGCATCGTGACCAAGTTTTTATGGATTTGAAGCGTTGTCTTAAGGTTTCATAACAGGCGTGTGGTAATGTGGAGAGCCGTGGCATTTTAATTGTGCCGCACACATTCATTTGGAGAATCGTCTCCTTGGAAGCTGAAGATCGGTGGGGTTTTAATTACGAGCGTGTGATAACGTGGGAGCCGTCTCCTTTGCAGGTGGAGAGAGGTGGTGTTTTAATTGTGTCTCACACATTTAGGTGGAGAGTCATATCCTTGGCAGGTGCCTCGCACATTCAGGGGGAAAGCCGTCTCCTTGGAAGTTGAAGATCCGTGGGGTTTTAATTGTGCTGCATACATTTTCGTTTCTGCTCAGTATTGTTAAGTTTTAGTTTTTGGCATTTCATATAATTGTTTTAAATCTATCTGTGTACATGTTAATATTTGTCTTCATTATCATGCAGGGATCTCATGCAGCTTGCAGTTCAAGTTTGAGAGAGCAAGTTTAAAGTATCTAAAATCTATGATTAGGGTTTACAGTTTTAGTTATTAATGATATTTATTAAATCGCACCCTGTGGGATTGTGTGTACGCTTCCTTTTCCTTAAATGGAGATGAAATACATGCCATCTTCATACATCCATGTTGCGCCTGCTCATACCCAAGGTTGTCGGATTGTCTGTATCCTATGCGATTGTGTGTACGCTTCCTCTTTTTTAAATGGAGATGAAAGCAGCTATATATGGCAACGAAGATGCAGTGATTCCTCTGAGTGAGAGGAATGGAAATTGAGTGCATTATGAATGGAATTGGGAACAACATTAGCTGAGAACTGTTTGTGATAAAAAAATATGATGATGTTATTACATCTTAATAAAAGAATGTGATAAGTTCTAAAGAGGTCCATGAAGATATGCATTCGGAGCACTGCAAAAACCCTAGCCTCCTCGTAGGGTAGACTGACAGATCGCAAGCGCAGACCTCCTTCGCGATACGCAGCCAAAGCCGCAGACGAGCACCCGACCTCCACTGTCACAAGAGTATGGATGCAGCGGAGGGGGGGAAACCCCCCTCATACCGCAATGTAGCAGCCAATGACAAGACGGGAGCTAGAATGGCGCGACCCACCTTCGAGCCGCCACCGCAGGTGCGCGAACAGCTGCTCGCCAGGGAAAAGAGTCTCAGAGCGGAGATGGAAATCGAAGCCGAAACCTCTCAACCCAAGCCATCACGAAGTTGGGAACCAGGCAAGTGTATTCCGCAAATGGAGAAGCCGCCCAGGTACCTCATTAGCTCAACCCGGGTTGGAGAGCATATGCAATTTATGAGAGAGCACGCCCTAATCGGCAAATTTCTGGGGCTTTGGTCGGCGGAAAGAGATCTCCACAAATGGATCAAACACTGGTGGCATCCCAAGGGGGATTATGAGCTGCAACTCAGCTCCAAGGGTTTATTCACAATTATCCTATATAATCTGGAGGACAAAGACAAAATCTTTGAAAACGGGCCATACTTCTTCAACTCGGTGGGACTGTTCCTCCGCTTTTGGACTGAGAGATTTAGCCCGGAAAAAGAGGACTTCACGATGGCCCCTGTATGGATACGCCTGTACTCCCTGCCACAAGAGTTCTGGTTGGAGGAGATTTTAATGGGCATAGGAAATACCCTTGGACAATATGTGAAAGCCTCTAAAGCTACAAGGCAACGAAAGTACACCTCCTACGCCAGGATCTGCGTGTACATGAACATATCCAAAGCAGTCCCGGGAGCGGTAACCCTCAAGTATCAGGATGAGGACTGGCAACAAACCCTGGACTATGAGCACATACCATTTAGGTGCAGAAGATGCCACGAACATGGCCATCTGTACCGAGATTGCCCCCTCACCAAGCAAGCTGCAAAACCGACCGAAACCATGCAAAAGGATGGATTCACCACGGTAACATCAAAAAGGAGAAACCCTTCAAAGAAGCAGACCACAAATGCGAGGCAAAGCATTTCCACGAAGAAATCTTATGAGATCCTGGAGCAGCTACCAGAGGAAGAGGAGGTCCAGAACCCGCACAAAAATCCACAACAACAGCAAGCAAAAGGTCCGAATCCAGACCCTGATCTGCGCACTGAAGAAACCCCAATGGAAGAAAAGGGAGAAGGCGATGGAGATACCCCAATGCTGCTGGATGATCGGGATCTGACAGGGATAGATCTAGAAAATTTGGAGGAGGCTCTCAACCAGAAGGACTTGCAGACCCTCCCTGAGGAACAACTTCGCAAAGTCCACAAGGTCTTTCTCAATTCCTCTGCAGGATCCACTGCTCGCCTGGGTATCGCAATGGACTCGAACTCTGGCATGAAATGAGTCCTATGTGAAAACAAAAGGAGAGGATGGAAATCGGCACATCAGCTAATCAAGGAAGCTGACAACCTCATGATAAACTCAGGCCAAATACACAAACTTTCGGAGGGATACCTCCACTCAGCACCCCCCTCTTAATGATGAAGATCATCACATGGAACATCAGAGGTCTAAATGGAAGAGCCAAACAGAGGATCCTCCGAGATTGCATAATGGTAGAAAAACCCGATATTCTGCTGCTCCAGGAGACCAAATGCAAAGGAGCAAAGGCTGAATCAATTTCTCAGCGTATATGGCGAGACTGTAACTCTATAACAATTGATTCCATAGCAGCCTCAGGCGGCCTAGCTATCCTATGGAATCCAGCCAACGTGACCATAAGCAAACCCTTCACAACAATTGGTACCATAACTGCTCACTTTGAAGTCATGGGCACGGACCAGGAAGGAGCCATCACAAATGTCTATGGGCCACACAATGCTTAGGACAAGGATAAATTTCTGCAACGACGCGAGCTGATCAAGACCTTGGCGGCCACCCCGAACTGGATCTTAGGAGGCGACTTCAACATGATCCTGACTCTGGAGGAAAAATCTGGAGGCATCAAAAGATTCGAGCAAGACAGCGGTAAGTTTAAAGCTCTCATTGATCAGCTAAAATTAGTAGATATTGAGAATAGCAATGGCACCTTCACTTGGTCCAATCGCAGATCAGGCACTTAGCACGTCGCCTACCAACTAGATCGCTTTTTGGCAGCAGAGGAAATCATGGACTCAGGCTCTCATCTGGAAAGCCTCATCCTACCAAGTGCAGGCTCTGATCATTGGCCCTTGGCTATGCAAATTGACCTAGGAGAGCCTCCCAGATACAAACCTTTCCACTTCGAGAAATTTTGGCTAGCCCACCCGGACTTTAAGAGACTAGCCAAATCCTGGTGGGAACAAGCGGCAATAGACCACGGCTCTTGCATGTACAGGTTTCAGCAGCGACTAAAAAACTTCAAGCAGCGGCTTAAACAATGGAACAAAAATAGCTTTGGCAATATACTGCAAAGCATAAAGGAGATAGAAGGCAGACTAGGGGAGATTCAAAAAAATTTCATCTCGGGAGAACGAACTGATGAACTAATGAAGGAAGAAGAACAGCTTCAGGCACATTTGGAGGAGCGAAGGAAGCAGGAGGAAATCCTTTGGAAGCAGAAATCCAGGGTCCAATGGCTCAAGGAAGGGGAAAAGAACACAAAAATTTTCCACAGAGCTATGATGCACAGAAGGCATATCAACAGGATCACTCACCTTGAGGACAGCCAGGGTAACTTAGTCAGGGAACACTACAAAATAGAGGAGGAGCTGCTCAAGTACTACCAAGACCTCCTTACGGAACCTCAGAGGCACAGAACAGAAGCAATCGGGAGGGTAACCAGACACATACCAGCTTTAGTCACACCAGAGCAGAATGCAGCCTTAACACGGCCCATCACCCAAGAGGAGGTCGATCAAGCTGTAAAGGCCATGTCAGCAGGGAAAGCCCCAGGTTCGAATGGGTTTACCGTGGATTTCTTTCACCATTGCTGGGATCTAATCCGACAGGATGTTTGGGAAGTAATTGAAGAATCAAGAGCTTCAGGCCTGGTACTTCCAGCCCTCAATGCCACCTTCCTCACCCTCATCCCAAAGGAAGAAAGGGTCACCAATCCCAAACAGTTCAGACCCATAGCCTTATGCAACGTCATCTACAAAGTTATAACGAAGGTCATCGCAACCAGGCTCAAGGCTATCCTGCCTTTCCTCGTATCCAAGGAGCAGTCAGGCTATGTAGAAGGGAGACAGATTATGGATAGCGTCATCCTGGCTAACGAGGTCATACACTCCCTCAAAACCTCAAAAACTCCAGGTATGCTTATTAAACTTGACCTTTCAAAAGCCTTTGATCGGGTTAGCTGGCATTATATCAAAGCTGTCCTAGACTCCTTTGGATTTGATCAGGACTGGGTTAGGTGGATCATGAATCTCACCTCCTCCACCTTCTTTTCCATCCTTGTGAACGGTGTCCCATCAAAACCTTTCTCGCCATCTAGAGGAATCCGACAGGGGGACCCCTTCTCCCCTTTTCTGTTTATACTCTTAGCGGAAGGTTTGGGGCGCTACATTAAAGCTTCTGTTATTGACGGCTCCCTCAAAGGCCTACCTTTGCACAACATTCAACCCGCACCCTCTCACAGTCAATTTGTAGATGACACTCTCCTTTTGAATTCTCCCACTATCCAAGAGGCCTCAAAACTCAACTCTATCCTCTCAGACTTCACTGAGGCCTCCGGCATGTCGCTCAACTTGGACAAGTCCAAACTCTACTTTTTCAACACCCCGCCCCCTGTCCAGCATCATATCTCCAGACTTTTGGGAATACCCAGGAGCTCCCTTCTGTCCAACTACCTCGGTGTTCCTCTCACAGGAGCAGCGGACTCCTCCATCTCCTGGGACAGCCTCCTCCTATCCATCTCAAACAGGCTGCGCAATTGGACTTTCAGACCTCTCAATCTTGCCTCCCGGCTGGTTCTCCTCAAATCAGTTTTGCAAGCTATGCCCACCTATCTTTTCACTGCTCTGGCGGCTCCAAAAAAAGTCATCAGAGCTATCAGAACTTTGCAGCGGAACTTTCTCTGGAGCGGCCACCAACCTAACAAGAAATGGGCGCTAGTCAATTGGGACAAGCTCTGCATGCCAAAAAGTCAAGGTGGACTGGGTCTCAGAGACCCGGGGAAATTGAACCAAGAAATGGGAGCTAAAATCTGGTGGAGATGGCTAAAGAACCCTGCAGCAGCCTGGGCACAACTGTGGAAGAGGAAATATGCACCTCACACTCTGACAGATAAGCTAATCCAACTCAACAACCACATACAAGGCTCCAACATCTGGAACACAGCCTGGAAAAATCGCACTCTAGTTCAACATCACGCCTTTTGGGAGTTAAGAGATGGAGGAAGTGCTCTATTCTGGGACGATTCTTGGCAGCAACTCAAGCCATTGGACACCATGGAAGAGCTATCGGCCCTCATAAGAGCCCTTCACCAAAACGCCCCTCCCAAAGTCAGGGAACTATGGATGCCTCAAACTCTGCATCAAAGGTGGCACCAATGGAAAACCTCTCATCAAGCGCTTGGGATTCCCGAGACCGTTGATCTGCAGAGCTGGCAAGCTCAAGCCGCCAGTAGGAAAATACTGTACCGAGAGGGCCCAGACATTCTGAGGTGGGGGTACACCACAGCTGGCACTTTCACTATCAAGGAAGCTTACTCACTGCAAGCAGACCAACCAAATCCAAGGAAGGATCCCATCTGGAATAAAGTCTGGAACTCCGCCCTCTGGCCCAAGGTCTCCACCTTTCTGTGGCTAGTAGTGCACAATAAAGCTCTAACCTGGGACAATCTAAGGAAGAGAGGCTTCATAGGACCCTCCATTTGCGTTCTTTGCTCACTCCATGAGGAAAGCAAAGAACACCTCTTCAACGAATGCCACTACAGTCAGCAGATTTGGGATTATGGGGCGCAGATCATGTGCAAATCCAACTGAAATAGAAGCAGCATCAATGGCACAATTGATAACTGGGACAACATCTCTTTCCGCAACCCCATATTAAATCTCATATGGGTACTGCTGCCAGGATTCACCCTCTGGAAAATCTGGAAGGAGCGGAACAGGCACATTTTTCACTCTCAACCGTCCCCCCCTGAAGCCAACTAGGCCAAAATCAGATCACAAATAATAGAAACAATCAGAAGCAAATCCTGGACAGAGAAGGACTGGCAGTGCAACCCTGAGGAGCAGAACATCCTACAAAGCTGGAAACCCATCTTGACCAACCTTACACTCACCAGAAACCATACGGGTCAACCCACCAGCCCAAACACCTGGACTCCCCCTCCAGAACACTACATTAAAGTAAACTTCGATGGAGCCTCCAAAGGCAACCCAAGACCGGCGGGATATGGGGCAGTGCTCAGGAACTCAGGCGGGGAAATCCTAGGTTTGGACGCAGGATTCATAGGCGACTCAACCAATAATGTAGCTGATCTTACAGGACTCCTGCGAGGACTCCAGACGGCCATCGGCCGGGGTCATCAAAGGATAATACTGGAAGGAGATTCGCAAATCATCACAAGACTAGCTACCAGAATCATCCACGACTGCGACCCTGAAAAAATCTCCCCAAGTTGGAGACTCTATAGCCTGCTCGTAGAATTCAGTCATCACCTATATCCGCATCTCACCATCACTACCTCTCATGTGAAAAGAGATGCGAACAGGGTAGCGGATCGACTAGCAAATGAAGCTGTGGAACAGGAGGAGGAACATATAAACTGGGAGGGCCCTGGCTCACCAGCCCCAGAGATCCTCACCCGATGTCAAGTCTTAGCCAGAAACGATCTCCACTCCCCGGATGGGGTGACAGGTGGTGCGTTAGTGCCATGTGGGAGTGAGCCGGGACGCTGCTTTAATGCATCTACCGGCTCGCATCACCTCCGCCATTAACCCACATGTATTCGAGCAGGAGAACCCTCCCGATGAGGCCCCTCGCGCAAGCGAAAGGTACCCCTCACCAGAGCACTATGCAGCAGAGTTTAATGGCGAGGTTTAATGCTATGGCTATGGCGGTGACGTTCATAAAAACGCTCGTGGCTCGAGCAGCGACTTCATACCGCAATTTGCTCCGGGTCACTTTGGTCTCTCAGTCGAACCAGAGTCGCGATAGCCTCCTTCCTTCTTCTCTGGCGAGACGACTGCACTCGGCAACCCCACCCTTCTGTTGAAGCAATTGTACAGGCAAAGGTAGCACTCAAACTTTTTACAGCGACTCCGTCATGCCCCGAATTCGAGGGAGGTCGCGCTGGGGAGCGACCTGGCATTCGGAGGAGTCTCGGCGCAAACGGAAGCAGAAATTTGAGGCGGCAGAGTCTCAATGTAGGCGAAAGCAGATTTTTGAGAGAGCTATGGCAATTGCAGCTCGGTGACAAAAGACCAGACCACGTACGCCTCCCATGGCGTACGTGGAAGAGGTCATGCCGGAAGGTGGTTCGCCGAGCCCTCCTGGGCATACCCTGTTCATGGTACTAGAGAACTGGAACCCGAGCACAAGCTTCGGCACCCACAGCAAATGTCAGCCTGATTGTAAGGTGTCCGACCCCTCTACTGCCACCACGGAGAAGCCTTACTCCCCCTGCTACGTGGAAGAGGAGGCTCCCCCCGAGCCCACCAATGAGGAGAAGGAAACAGGACGCGAGCGTTGACGACACCGAACTCAGGAAGCAGATGAGAACACCAACGAGGAGAAGCCACCTGCAGCTGACTGGAGGTACCTCGATCTTGTCTTGGAAATTAGGCACAAGTTGGATGACCAAATCTTCCGCTTGGAACGCATGGATCAACGGATGGACATGTTCTTCGCGGCACATTCCAGAGCATCAGCAAAAAAACAATGTCCGACCTACGCACGCACCTACACGTTCCCGACGAGATGGAGGCACTCCGAGGTCTAGGACAAACAGCTGGGCTCAGAGGTTCCCTCATTCTTAAAACTTGTTTCTGGTCTTGGTGTTGTAGTCACAGTTTTTGTCTTTTACTTGCTAGCTACTAGTTAGTCTTAACGTTAGATAGAATAACCAGCTTGCATGCTGTGACCATGAGTCTTGGTTTCCTTCGGGCAGGACGTCAACTTTGTCAATTTTTGATAAACTATGCATTCAGTGTGACACATGGACATGGATGCCACGCTGTCCCGGTTTCCTGCTCAGGCGAGACAGCTGGCATCACCTACAGTCTTGAAATTTGTACTTTGGCAATGGTAATATAACAGGCACTACCCTTTTTACTTACAAAAAATAAAAGAATGTGATAATGTATAGAGTGGGAAACCCCACTTTTGATCCAAGATGGAGAACTCAGCATGGCTCTTTACGAAGTGGAAGATCACAATAAAAGGAAAGGTGGAATTCGAGAATGCATGCTGATAGGAACACATAGAAACATGTACTTATTCTTATATATGTTGCAAAAACATGCACGGATTCTTATATATCTCGCAAATGATGTTAAGTGGAGACCGATTTTACATAATGTGTTTTTAAATTAAAAATTTTAATTTATAAAGCTTTGAACAAGATCTCCATTATCAATGGTTTTATATATCATGCAAATAAACTTTCCCAAAAATTACAGATTTAGAATTTTAATGTTTTATAAATTTTGAAATGAAATAAATGAACAGTACATATTTATGGGATTGTATTTTATTTTAGTAAAATGAAATAATAAATATAATTTATAATTTAAAAATTATTAAAAAAATAAACAAGTTGGCAATATCTCCAAGGTTACAATCTCCTTCAAAAAGCACCCACGCTATTAGCATTGAATTCCATTATCAAAACATAAATAACTTGGCAATATCTCCGAGGTTACAATCTCCTTCAAAAGCACCCATGCTATTAGCATCAATTCCTGAATCAGTTGGTGCCTCCCGCTGGTATGGTTCCAATTCCAGACATATGTCTAAATTATCTTCTAATTCTGAACCAGAAATTGTACTATCTCATCCACTTGCACTACTCTTTAGTTCTTTGCCCTGTGCAGCAAAGTCCATTAACCAGCTTCCACATCTTTTTCAACTTAACACACCAGCATCCCATGTGACTGCAACCTTAAGGCAGGATGAGTCCCGCAACATGCTTCCCTGTGACAAGTTAATCACATGAATATATTATAATTATATATTTTTTAATAATTAGGGATTTCCAAAATCATTAGGTTAGGGTTAGAATAGGATGAGGTTATGGTTATTTGTGTGTATGATGTATCTACTATGAGATATAATGTTTATTTTTCAACTTTCCTAACAATATTTTAAAGAGTTATTAAAGTTGTTTAATTTAGATTTTATTATTATTTGTAATTAATATATGTTGTATTAAATTTTCTTTCAATATTGTTGTATTAAATTTTTTTCCAAAATATATTACATATATGTTATAATTAATGCAACAATTGAATGTATTGTAAAACATGAGATAGTATTTTAGTTAGTATAATAATTAAATGTATAATAAATATGAGAAAATTATACATTTTAAATTTTTTAATCTCTTTCAAATTAACATTTTGATAAATTTAAGGTTAAGATATATCTAACCTGATTTTGGTACTAAGTATGAAATTAATATTTTGAAATATTTACATGATTGTTTTTTGTTTCAATCATTATATTACAATGAAAAAACAAATTATTTTGAGTTAAAGAGGTTAATTTAATGGTTTGTTGTAAATATTGTTATTTTATTTGAATTTAATATTGTTATTTGAATTTGAATTTTATAAATGAAAAAATACTTAAACCATTCAAAATATTATAAGTTTAAAATTTTTGTTTTTTTATCTATTTTATAAAATGATATTTTTTTGGAAATGCCATATAAATTTGAACCAAATCACTATTTTTTGTTGTTTAAAATATTGTTGGAAAAGAGTCATTTATTAATATTTATTTTAAAATAATAATAAAATAAAAAAATTATATTTAATTAGAATAATAATAATAGAATCAATTCAAATACTAATTGCAATAAAAAAAAAGTTAAATAAGAATTGCAATAAAATAACAATAATAAAAGATAATTTAAATTCAATTTATTTAATAATTCCAAATTCATTTGAAATAATAATTGCAACAATCAATTCAAATAATAATTGCAACAAAAAATTTAAATAAGAACTGCAAAAAAATAAAAATAATAAAAGATAATTTAAATTCAAGTTAAATAATAATTACAAATTCATTTGAAATAATAATTGCAATAAATCTGGACCTAGTACTGAGTGAAGGGAAACTAGCATTAGGTCTCAATCTGGAACTAGAACTCCAACTAGGTCTTTGTATTGATCTAAATATGGTAAGTAGAATAAATAGTCTAATCAACAGGCTCTACCCTAGCCTATGCTACTACCATCTATGCTCTATGTAACCTATTCTTCTTATGCGCTACTGGATCTGGATCTAGGGATGATGGATCAATAAGAAAATAAACAACATCAACTAGAACTGCATAAACTACTACTAATATTGGTGTTGATCATACTAGTGCTTAAGCTACTGCATAACCAACTACTAGTCTGACTTCAATGGATGGATATTATATATATATAATGCTATCTTTACTACCTATGGATCTACTACTATAGTGACCTCTACTTATCTTGCTGGTCCATCAATGGCCTATGCCTCTGTTGCTACTATAGGATATGAAACAACTATAACTGCTACTGGACCTGTAGGATCTGGAATTGGATATGGGTATGTTACTATTGCTTATGTTGTTAGCTATGGATCTATCTTTGCTATTAATGCTCTAGTTATTACTTTTACCTCTATATATATATAATGCGGGCGGTGCTATTATTGCTTCTAGTTCTTGATATGGAAGGTCTAAGTGGAGATTTTATCTACACCGAGGCTATAATAAAGATGTTGGCTCTGAGGAGGCACCAATTGCAGGAGAGGCCACATCTAAGGTAGTACCAGTTTAAGCAGTTTACCACCCAGCAAACTCCGCATCCGAGCAAGGAGCACTAGGAGCAGGATAGGCAAAGAACACAGCAACAAGGGAAAAGGTAGGTGCCAGTCCTTCGTCTTTAAGTGTACAAGCTTTACCACCACCGGTAGCATAGGCACTTGATCCTGAACCAGTAGTAGATCCAACAGTTTATTTGGAACCACTAGCACCCTTTCCTGTTCCAGGCACAAATTGATATCCATATGAAGATGTAAAGCCAGTTCGAGTTTCTATTGAAGTTGATATGTCACCATCATAGCCAACATCTCCACTAGTCCCAGCTTCCTTGCCACCACCCTGACCAGTAGCAACAACGTCAATGTAAAATTTAAAATAATTGTAATTTTTTTATATTTAAATTTTTAAAATATTTATTTATAGAATAATAGGAATAATGGAATAATATGAGTAATTCATAATATTAGATTATTCTTATTATAACTTATTAAATGATTTACTATCAATGTCCTTAGAATCATGTAGATTTACTAACAATGTCCTTAGCACAAGTGCAATTTATTATCTACAAAGTTCAAGATGATTTTCTATAAATGTATTTAGAACAAGTAAGAATCATAATTGTAAAGCTAAATATCATTTGCTATCAATGTCCTTATAATAAGTATGATTCTAAATTTTCTTCTTAAGCGTCACATTAGTTGAAAGTTCCTATTTTTCTAACAAAGGAAACACTTCATTATTTTTTTTTTTTAGACTTGGCTAGAACTTCCTTTTCGTAATGTGTCTAACACAAACCGACCTTCCCATGTGACAAACATAACTCGACATTGCAATTTGAAAAAAAAAATTAGACATTGCAACGTGTCAAACATACGAATGTTGCAATGTGATGAATATACTAATGTCCCAATATGATGAACATAATAGCATCAGAATATGACCACCAGTGCAACATTGTAACATGATGACCAAAGCCATGTCGTGACAATGTGACGAGCATATCACTATCGTCACAATTGGACAAACATAATCACATCACAATATGACCAATAATATAACATCGCAATCTAACCAACATAGCCATGTTGTCACAATGTGATGAGCATATCCATGTTGTCGCAATGTGACGAACATAGTTTCATCACAATCTAACGAATAATGTAACGTCACAATATGATGAACATCTCCCTTTCATCGCAATTTGACGAGCATATCCCTATCCTCGCAATTTGACAAGAATGTCGTCACATTTTTGTAATATGTATGTTGTCACAAAACAACCTCGTCGTGTGATGTACACACATTTTTGTAATATGTCAAACACAAACCAACCTCGTCATGTGATGAACATAACTCAATGTTGCAATTTGATGAACAAAACTAGACATTGTAGTGTAACGAAGATATTAATGTTGCACTATAACGAATAGAGTAATGTCACAATGTAATGAAGATAGTAACATCGCAATCTAACAAATGGTGTGACGTCACAATGTGAAAAACATAGCCATGTCGTCACAATTTGACGAGCACATCCATCTCGTCACAATGTGATGGACATAGTAACATAACATTTCGACGAATATTTTAACATCGGAATCTCACGAAATAGCCCTTTTCTCAAATTTTGATGAGCATATCCATGTCCTCGCAATGTGTCAAACATATCTTCATGTTGCAATATGAAGAAAATATACTAACATCACACTGTGACAAACATTTCCAAACCTCACATGTGGAGAACATAACGCATTGTCCAATGTGATGTACACACATTTTCGTAATATGTCAAATAAAAACCAACCTTGTCATGTGATGAAAAAAACACAATGTTTCAATTTGACGAACACAACCAAATGTTGCAACGTGACAAACATAGTAATGTTGCAATGAGCTGAATATAGTAATGTCACAATGTAATGAACATAGTAACATTGCAATCTAACAAATGGTGTGACATCATAATGTGACGAACATAGCCATGTCATCACAATTTGACGAGCACATCCCTGTCATCGCAATGTGACGAACATAGTAACATCACATTTCGACGAATAGTTTAACATCGCAATCTCACAAAAATAACCCTTTTCTCGCAATGTGATGAGCATATCCCTGTCCTCGCAATGTGTCAAACATATCTTCATGTTGCAATGTGAAGAAAATATACTAACATCACAATGTGACAAACATTTCCAAACGTCACATGTGATGAACATAGCCCATTGTCCAATGTCATGTACACACATTTTTGTAATATGTATGTCATCAGAATTTGACGAGCACATCCATGTCATCGCAATGTGACAGACATATTAACACCACATTTCAACGAATAGTTTAACGTCACAATCTCACAAAAATAACCCAATGACCATATCCCCGTCCTTGCAATGTGTCAAACATATCTTCATGTTGCAATGTGAAGCAAATATACTAACATCACAATGTGACAAACATTTCCAAAGGTCACATGTGATGAACATAGCCCATTTTCCAATGTGATGTACACGCATTTTTGTAATATGTCAAACACAAACCAACCTTGTCACGTGATTAACAAAACACAATGTTGCAATTTGACGAACACAACCACATGTTGCAATGTGACAAACATAGTAATGTTGCAATGTGACGAAGATATAGTATTGTTACAATGTTATGAACATAGTAACGTCACAATCTAACAAACAATGCAACGCTACAATGTGACGAACATAGCTATGTCATCGCCATGTGACGAGAATATCCATGTCGTCACAATGTGATGAACATATCCATGTCGTTGCAATGTGATGAGCATATCCTTTTCATCGCAATGTGATGAACATAGTAACATTATTAGCCGACGAACAATGTAACGTCGCAATATGGAAAACATAGCCCCTTCCTCGTAATGTAACGAGCATATCCCCATCCTCAAAATTTGTCAAACATATCCTCACATTTCAATGTGATGCAAATATACCGATGTCACAATATGATAAACTTTTTCAAACGTCACAATGTGATGAACATAGTCGATTGTCGCAATGTGATGTACACACCCAATGTCGCAATCTGTCAAACATATCTCAACATTGCAATGCAACGAACATTTCCCGACATCACAATGTGACGAACATAACCCAGTGTTGGAATGTGATATACATATTCCAATGCCATTATGACACAAACAAAAACCCTACTTCATAATGTGATGACCATGACCTTACGATGTCATGTGACAAATAAAACTTGATGTCGCAATGTGACAAACAAAACATGATCAACATCAAAATGTCATAGTGCCATAGTAAACCATGGTTAAACATAATCAACATGACCCACCATAATGAGCTCCACATGGTCTATAAAAGTGAGCCATGGGCATGATCAATCATAGTCATCCTCATTCAGCCATAGTCGATCATAGTCATGGTCAACCATATTCAACCATGATCAACCATACTCAACTTTGGTCCACGTCAAACTCAACCATAGTTAACCATAATCAACCATGGAAAACCATAATCAACCATAGTAGACCATACTCTTGGTCATGATCAACAAAAGTTAACCATGGTCAACAATAGTATTTTTTGCAATTTTTAAACTTTATTAATATATAGATGCTTTATAGATTGATGTATTGATAATACTTGACAAAACTTTATTAATATATAAATGCTTTATAGATTGATGTATTGATAATACTTTATTACTATATTGGCAATTATAGATGCTTTATATATGTATTTATTAATAATATTTTAATACCTTAATAATATATACATACTTTATAATTGCATTTATTAATTAAGAAATATTTTTATTAATTATTAATTAATGTTTTTTTATAAATATATTTTTATTAATTATAAATGTATTTTTATAACTATATTTTTATAAATTATTATAAATGTATTATAATAAATGATTTTTTATAAATTATAATTATAAATGTATTTTTATTAATTATTTAATACAATAATACATTACAGTGTGGATTAGTATTTTAATACATTAATTAATAAATTGTATCAATGTTTTAATTTTTTTTATACATTTAATACTTAACACATTAATGTATTTAGTATTTTATACATTAATATATAATTTAAATTAATTAATGTTTAATAATTAAAAATAAATTTTTATTATTTAATAATTATTATTAATTAAATAATTATTATTATTATTTAATTAATATTAATAATTTATTAATAATATTATTATCAATTTATTTATTATTACTATTATTATTTTATTGAATTAATAAGAATATTAACTAAATTATTAATTATTTTATTTTAATACTTAATTATTACATTTAAAATGTATAAATATGTTTATGGTTGTGTCCATGCATGTCGATCGTCAACTAGCAACAATTATTTTTATGTAAAAAGTGGTTGATATACGTCGATAGGCGTCATTAATTTAAAAAGATGAAAAATGACATCGATTGACGTATATCAACCACTTTTTACATAAAAGTGGTTATTTCTAATCTACTATCAATAAATGTCTCCAAGTAAATGGTTGTTGTCTATTATAACGAAAAAGTTCAAAGTGTAATTAATTAATAAAACTTGGATATATACATGAGGACACCGTATACCCGTGTAGCCTGAGAGTTTGAAGACCCAAGGCCGTTGAGTTGAGATCATTCACACCACTTAGATCAGTCACACCACTTTCTCATTCACACCACTTAGATCATTCACATCACTTTCTGTCCCACGCCCAATACTTTTTTTTTCTAATATTTGAGATATTTATATTCAAAAATGGATTCTGAACAATAAAAAATAATGATTAGTATAAATTTATATTACCAAATTCAGACTAAAACAACCATTTCATAGAACAATTAACTAATACTTATCCAATATATAAAGCATGAATAAAATAAATACACATAAATAAATAAGTAATAATGATAAAGCTATGAAGACGGACCTGTAAACATAATCCAGCGCTGAATTTATCTTCAACCGTTCAACACTATCAACTATCCAAAGGCGGTGAAACAGGTCATTGAGGGGACTGATTAATTCTCCATCATCCACTGACATTGAATAGAACATATCTTTGACTTCCCCAATAACTCTATCAGCACATTCACGGTAAGAAGGCGCCTGATCCATATTACATTACATACAGTAAATTGAAAGAGAAAATTAATCCATTAATTAATTCTGAAGGAAAAAAGGAGTATAAAGAAGACTAAATTCAAATGAAGGTAGTTTACCACCTCATAAGACGTTGAGAGAGAGTGTATGACATTATCATCCCAAAGGTTGGAATGATGACCACCTATGCGTCTTCGTACACCATCATCGTTAGACATGCACGTGATCAAACTAATGCCCACAGAATGTGTTATGGATTTCCGTTGCCTGAAGATTCCAAGATTTGGGATTGTTGTGTGGATAGTCTATTTAATAATTTCAATTTATGTCAGCCCTGTTATTTATACTAGGGGGACTTTGGGAGTACTCTTTTTTAATCTATCAATAATTTCAATTTATATCAACCTTGTTATTTATACTTGGGAAACTTTGGTAACACTCTTTTTTAGTCTATCCAATACTTTCAATTTATGTCAATCATCTTATTTATACTTGGGACTTTGGTAGCACTTTCCTTTAATTTATGTCAACCATATTATTTATAGTAGGGAGATTTTGGCAACATTCTCTTTTAGTCTATCCAATAATTGTCAATTATGTTGTTTATACTTGGGTACTTTGGTAGCACTCTCTTTTAGTCTATCAATTAATTTCAATTTATGTCAACCTTGTTATTTATATTTGGGGGACTTAGATAATACTTTTTTTCAGTTTTTCCAATAATTTCAATGATATATATATTTTTTCTTTTTAATAAATTTGAAGAAAGTTTTTTTTTAACCATATAATTTATACAAAATAAATTTTATGATTTCAAATAAAAAATAAAATTATTTTATAAATATTTAAATGTAGTATTGAAATTTCTTATTGAGATGAAATGAAATTCATATTTAATAAATTTTATGATTTTAGATTAAAAAATTAAATTATTTTATTAATTATTCCAATATAGCATTGAAATTTGAAATTCCATTGAGATACACTAAAACTAACCACCAATGATGAAGTTCTCACATATCCATAAAATAAAAATCCAAACATTGAAAACTAATTTATTCATCCTTGAAACCATAAATTAAAATGAATATCAAGTAATATGAAAATAAACTACACATAACATATGTTTAACACAAACAAAAGTATAATGTTGACAATAAACTATCCATAACATATGTTTAACACAAACAAAAGTATAATGTTGAGTATAATTTTTGTTATGGCCATAAATTTCACACCCCTTTAGTAGACAACGTGGACACCTCAAATTGCAACCCACGTAGCATATGTTTAACACAAACAAAAGTATAATGTTGAGTATAATTTTTGTTATGGCCATAAATTTCATACCCCTTTAGTAGACAACGTGGACACCTCAAATTGCAACCCACATTAGACATTTTTTTAATTTTGATTGTGGGTGTTATTTTTTTACATCTCTTGTATAACAATTTGTTTTCACTCATTAGGAGGTTTTATACAAGTTTATTTATGAAGGAAGGTTATTTATTTTTTGCCAAAGGAATGGGAGATTAAGTTGAAGTTTTGGAAAAAATTATAAATTGAAAGTTCTTAACTAAATGATGATAGAGAAATGTAAAAGAACATTAATGTTTTTCATTTTTGTTATTTTGAAAGAAGTTTTTTTTATAAGATATTGATGACTAGTCAGTTTTTTAAAGTTCATTTTGTATTTCTAATACAATATATATATATATATATATATATATATATATATAGGGTTAAGATGTATTTATATGAAGATGGGAACCTCATTTAGTAATATAAGTATATAATAATATATTTAGTTTTTTTTGTTAATATTTATTTATATGAAGATGGTAACCTCACAAGAGTTAATGAGAATTTTGGGAATGCTCTTTATATCAAATTTAAAGGAGATTTTTTATGTCAACCATATTATTTATATTTGGTAAGTTCTGTGGTTTTAGATAAGAATTAAAATTATTTTACAAATGCAAAAATGTAGTATTGAAATTTTATTGAGATGGATTGAAACCTATATTTGGTAAATTTTATAGTTTTAGATAAGAAATAAAATTATTTTGTAAAGTATCAAAATGTCGCATTGAAATTTCATTCAGATACATTAAATGGATGGAACAATATGGTCTACAATAGAGACGACTGATGGGTGGCATACAAGTGCATCCATTGTGGATGCATCGGATGGAAAATATGGTGGGGGTGGGTGGCGTATGAGTATATCCACTATGGATGGATGCAATTGTAAAGGTGGCGGGGGTGGGTAGGGTATTGGTGCAACCACTATGGATGCATCATATGGAAAAGGGTGGTACGGGTGGGTGGAATATGGGTGCATCCATTGTGGATGGATGTGATGGAAAATGTGTTGGGGGTGGGTGAAAATAAACCTCCATGGGATGTATAAGCGATGGTAAGACCCTTGGGTTGGAAAGAGGAACCCCAAGAGCTGGGGCATGGTGGCCAAGGACTGGACTAGCCCTGTAGCTGGTGAAAAATGATGGGGGAAATGTCGTTATTGATGGTGAATGCAAGGGTGGTGGTACAAATGACCTAGCAGTGAATGAATCAACCTGAATACATATTTATAATATTTTTTCTAGTGCAAAAATGTAAAATTCAATCAAAAAAAATATAACAAATTTCACATTTAAACAAGATTTAACTCGACACATGATAACTATGAAGGGGGTAACTTGTCCATCCCAAGTGGACATGGTTCATCACCGTATGGTACCACAACCTATAGAAACACAACACTATATTTGAGGATGCTAGAGAATAATCAAATCACTATGGAAAATTTATTAAAGGTGATGTCCATACAGATATATGCAGTACACCAAATGAACATGTTGCCTCTACTGCTGCATCAATGGTGGAAAATGGCACTGATGCATCTATTGGCCTCCATCATCCCATAATAAATCTACTCGCAACTCAAGCATCTCTGAGAGTCACATGAATTCCTAATATGTCCATGTTCCCTCTCTTGGCTTCACTCTACTACATGTCTGGAAGGTACAACTCCTCTCCCAATGTCACTTGAAGGTACGTCCTGCCGAGATAATGGTACAAAACTGCCATGCTACAACATGCTCTGAGTCAAGGTTGATATGGATAATTTTTTTTGGGTGACGTTTTTTGTGATAGGAAGATATTGAGTAGGGGGTTAGGCCTTCTCCTAGGAGGACGAGGACCTAGCACTGGGTTATGCCTAGCATTTTCTCTATCCTATGTAGACTCACAACTCACCCCTTGGATTTCATCAATGTTAAAGTAGTTGACATGGTGAGCCAACATAAATTTTGCCCATAATTTCCTAAGGAAATATAGAGGCACCTCCTTATTATTACAAGGAGGTTTATCAAAAACCATAAACCACCTATCCATCCAATTATCCTTAAATGGTTGGTAGGTACACTAGTTCATAGAAATGTGTCTCTTTGTGACTGGTGATTGTAGTCAAATTATGGGATCAATGAATAATGACATCAATTCTTGTTTTGTGATGTTCAAGTCCCTCACTTCATTTTTATCTAGGTTAGTTATGTAATATTCAAACATCCTAGCCATGTAATGAAAAATATTTGTTGATTTCCCTTGGGCACTTGAAATAGTATGCCTTCCTGCGGTATTGTCGGCTTTTGGATTTCTCTAGGTTTCATGTTAATTATGTGTGCTACAATTTAATAATGAAATTTATATAAATTAGGTTCATTTTTTAAGCATTTAAATAATTTAGGAAATTAAAAAAACACAAAATTACATGTGAATAAGTACACTCCACGAGGTCGGTAGAATGAAGGAGTAGAGTTGGCATCCTTGGTGGTGGTTTAGGGTGACCTTCCTATACGGGTGTGTTCGTGCTCACCCGGTTGCTACTTTTTTGTCCACCAACTTCTTGCATACACCCATATTAAAATATATTAACGTGAAATAATGTTAATTGGATTTAGCTCAAATGATTGGGAGGAATATGTTATCCTTCCCATCTAATTTAAATTTCCACAAATAACAAACACATTTTCTCCAAACTATATATATATATATATATATATATATATATAAACATTTTTTCATTTTTCAATTCTATGTTTTTAATATAGAAATTAATAAAATAAAATTTTGATTAACATAAATTATCATTTAATTGGGAATTTTTTAGGATGCTATAATTTATTCTCACATTGCTTTACATGTTATGATTAATCGTTTATTCTCACATTGCTTTACATGTTATGATTAATCGTTTATTCCCACATTAGGATTCATTGAATTTTAAAAACATTCTAATAAATTCTTTCCTTTTATTTTTGAAGTGTTTTCTTTTTTAAAGTGTTATAATTGATTTCCTGGGATGGACACCTGGGTGGATAGCAATGGAACTTGCAGTATTGAAGCAATTTATGCTTTTTGAGACTAAACCACTGAATGAAGGTTTTAAATATATTGGGTGTTTTCTCAAATCAAATGGCTATACTAAGTTAGATTAGAGCTTGTTGGAGAAGAAATTTGAAGCAAGAATTGGAAATTGGAGTCACATGTGGCTAAGTTTAGGGGGGAGGGTTATACTTGTAAAATCTGTACTTGAAAGCATACCAGTGTACTGGTTATCTTTAACTAATATCCCTAAATGTACTCTAAATAATATCAAAAGAAGGATGTTCAGTTTTCTGTGGACGGGGAAAAAGATAAAAGAAGGGATACATCTGATTAGTTGGAAAAAGATAGCCAAACCAAAGGTGGGTGGTTGTGGTATCAAAAATATTTTTGCCTTTGGGAAAGCCTTAGCAACAAAAATTCTGTGGAGGTGTCTAATGGTACCTGGTCTATGGCATGAGCTAATACTTAAAAAATATCTCAGGAAGAAATCAGTGACATAGTGGTTTAGGGAAGGAAGGAAAAACTGGCATGGAATTTCAAATATTTGGAGAGCACTTACCACTTCCTTTAACATAGTGTCAGAATGGTTAGCTTGGAAACCTGGTAATGGGAGAGATATCAGAATTGGAATAGACCCAATGGTTGGGGCACACAGATATTACAAATTGTCAAAGAATATTTTACAGACTTTGAAGACACTGGGTATTGAGTATCTAGCACAAGCAAGAAATATGGAATTGGAGGATTCAAGTCATACAATCTAGAAAATAGCTAAGTCTTTAGGATTGGAAGGGGAACAACAAGTGGAATGGAATAATTTGTTTAAGGGTTTAATAGGCTCAGGATTTGATTTAAACACTGAAAAAGATACTTTCTTGTGGACATGGGATACCAATTGGGGGCAGGTTAATGCAAAACAAGTATATGAAGTTCAATTATTGGAGGAGGGGGTGGTAGATACTTATTTCTAGTATACTGAACTCTGGCACTGACAACTTCCTTTAAAAATCAAACCATTTATTTGGTTAATTCTTGAACATAAAATACTTACTTGGGATAATCTGGTGAAAAGAGGTATTATAGGGTCTAGTAAATGTGTTCTCTTTGGGAATAACGAGGAAAATATGAAACATCTATTTGTTGATTGTGATTTTACCAAAGACATATGGTATAATATACAAAAGAAATTATAATGTACAGACTTTTGGGAGGGAGGACATATTGCATAATGTTTTCATAATTGGGTAAAGAAGAAGGATAATATCAAAGAGTTTTCAAGTTTTATCTGCTGGGAGATATGGAAACATAGGAATATGGTAATATTTGAAGATCAACATCCTAATAGGAACAGAGTTTGCAACAACATACTTCAGGACACGGGAGAAACAAAAATATACTTGGCTGATAAGGGTAGCCGAATTGATAGGCCACCTCTTATTGACTGGGATATGACAGTTGGATTTTTTGATTGAGCTTCACAATATCGAGGAACAAAATGTGGGGCTGGAGCAATTATAAAATGTACAGTGTTAGGAACTTTTAGATTGAAGATGTATTGTGGTAATGGTACTAACACAAAGGGTGAACTTCTTGCTCTGTGGTGTATCATTTATTTTGCTTGCATTAAAAAGATAAATAGGATACATCTAGTTGGTGACTCTAAGATTATCATAGACTGGTTACTAATGATAACAATCTTCATGTGATCTCTCTTCATCCTTGGATGAAAAAAATTTGAGTGCTGACCGAGAGGTTTACACAAAAAAAAAAAATCAACATATTTACATGACATATAACAAGGAAGATGATCTGTTGTCGAAATAAGTTCTTCTCCTAGAAGAGGATGGTATATTTTATGCAGCAGGAAATGAAGGACATCCAACAAATTATGAAAGAATAGAAGTTAGATAACTTCTAATATGTCAAGGAAGATGTAAAATGATGATTTTTGTATTTTATGATCTATGACCTATAATTTATAAGGAAAAAGTTGACAACTATATATTTAAGTCGGATGATTATATATTTTTGTAACATGAACAGGGATCAATTTATTTTTGAACAAAAGGACAAGAAATTATGATCTTTCTCGCAATGATATATGAAAGGAAGCTATATATGTAAGGGATATTGTAGTAGAAAAAATATATTGTCTAATATAAGTTTTTTTCTATATTGAAAAAAAAGTGTTATAATTGATTTCATCATTTCTTTCAAGGTTATAATTCATTTCATTGTTTTCCACATTATAATACAATTTACTTCAAAACAATTTAACAATATTTATTTATTTATTTCAAAAAATATGAAAATTCATTTATTATATATCATTCTATTAAAAAAAAATTATTTGTTTTTTTTTAACAATTTTTAAAAACATTTAAAAAAATAAATTGTTTTATTTTAAAGAAGATTTTTGTTTGGATATAACTGTGGATATGTGGATATAAACATTAAACATTTTAAAATCTCCAATTTTTTTTAATTATGGCTAGGTTATATATAGAAAAAACATTATATATAATTTTTTTTTAATTATGACTCAGTTTCATATAGAAAAAACTTATTTAATTATGAGTAGTTGTGGAAAACTACATATTTGCATTACTTTTTCTTAAAAAAATTATATTATTTTTTTCTTAAAATATTTTAAAAACATTTTAAAAGAATTTCAAAACCTTTCATACAATTATATATAAAAATATTTCTTCAATATAATTAGCTAGCTGTGGAAACCTATATATTTACATTACTTTTTCTTAGAAATTTTTAAAAAACATTTAAAAAAAAATTATATTACTTTTTTTTAAATGTGTTTGAAATTTGAAAGTACGAGTGGGCCTAATGGTTAATAACATGTGTTTCCTTTTAAGAAGTCACATGTTCAAATCCAGAGGGGGTAGGGTATGTATACCTTTGTAGACTTTACCAGTCAAATCGCTGACTTGGTCATGACCTTAATGTTTCAATTGTCAATGAAGGTAATGAAGGTTTTGTTGCCGTTTTAGGACAATCAACATTTCAAGAATTTATTGTTGATTTGTTACGGTTACATTCGCAATTTAGGTGCTCTAGCATATAGTTTTAGTCACCAAGGGTTAGCACATGCATACCAAAATAAATGTAACACACCTAGATATCTTTACAACTGAAAATACAATAGTTATTCACTCTAACATACATGAAATTGAACACATGTATTTTTGGTCATCATGACCCTTGATAAACCCTCCCCGGGGAAAACCAGTTTGGAATATATATCTATATATGAGGATAATAGATGGTGGAATACAACAAGTACAAAATATAGATGAACCTGGTACAATAGCAGCTTGATCCAAGATGAAACACAATTCCAAATGAAGCAAGAGCGCCCTAGGATGGTGTGCCCCCCAGAAATGCTACCAAGACCACTGAAATGAAGCCAGATGCCAACTGGAAGCTCTGATCTAGAAAACCCTCCACATTACTCTGATACTGATGAGTATCCTCCCTCTGTAATAGACCTCACTACAATCTGAGCTCTCTAAGTCTTCCCCAATGATGATGCTCCCTCCTCCTCAAGTGCGCCCTGCTCAGAACTGGAAGCTCCCCACTAAATAACTGAGACCCTAAGATTATTGGCTATCTCCATAGAAGGGAGTGCCCAAGATAGACTCAACATATGAAACCATTCTCATCTTATTTCTCCTCCTACTTCTCCTTAAGTGAGCATAGAAGTGAATGAAGCCTCCTTTGCCCCTTGCACCCTCCTTAAGGAAGCGTAAGGAAACCTAAAAGTTGGATTGATGAGATCATCTCATCTCATCCATAACAAATGGTTGATATCATCTCAAGTAAATATCAACTCAAAACCCACTTTACTTAAGTTTCCATAGTTTCACTTTATGTCCCTTAATTCACCCAGAAAGTGACTTAATTGTCACTTTAGGCTAAAATGACCAAATTTCACTTTTGACTTAAATCTCCTAAGTCAAAGTGAAATTATACATAAATACATGGTACAAGGTACAAATTACTTCCCTCGTGTGTTTAGAAACTCACAAAAACAAGGGAACCACTTTCCAAAGTACCCAAATCTCAACACTCCCTCTTACCAAGGAAAGGGCTCGTCAACATCAATATCATCCCTATAGTGGACATGGTTGCCTCCTGGAATATACTGGGTGAGTATGGTTGTACCCTGATCAATGAAAGTATTCAGACACATATCTGCTCAGTCTATGTGATCTATAGATGGAAGTGTCTCTCCACCTATCCAAGATCACCTAGATCTTGGTATCAAACCAAAGATCTCCACCTTGGTCTCCGACCAAGGATTTATACCTCCTGACATCTCACCAACGATCACTACTCTTGGAATCTCACCAAGAGTCACTCTCTTGGCATCTCACCAAGAGTCTCCCCCTCTTGATATCTCACCAAGAGTACCTAGATCTCAACATATCAACAAGATCATCAACTTGGTCTCTCGCCAAGCAGCTTCCACCTAAAGTGGATCTAGAACCCGATCTTCCCGTCTCTGTAGCCAAGTGAGGTTGAATACTACGTGGTTATCTGTCGCTCCTCCTCATCAATATCTAATTCTCTGAAGCCCCTACACCAACCATCTATCTCAGAAACTATGAAACTGAATTTGTCCTGGGTGGACCAGTCACCCCCTCTGAATATGGTGTCCATGAAACCTGATTCTGAGCTCCCTATGAATCACTACTACGAGTTAGTAGTTCATCCTCAACTCTATGTCACCATATGATGCTGGATGGTGTAACAACTAACAAAGAAGTCGTGAATGCACACTCTCTCGTAAACTATTCATCGAACTCAAGCTCCTCTGCTGTCGTTGTTGAAACATCATGTTGCTTCTTATTCTTCTTGGGAGATTGTCCTACATAGTGACCCAAATCCATATAAGCAAAGAATCTCACTGAGCTCATATCTCTCTTTGTCCCATTGATGCTCTCTCCTCCATGTGGTGGGCCCCCAAACTTGGGACCCTGTTGACCTCCCCGACTGGTCTTCTTCTTGCCCTTTGTACAAAGCTCAAGGTCCTCATCACCCTGCACTATCTACTGCTGATGTTGTCCAAAATCCTCTGCCACAAGTCTAGTCTCCTCCTGGACGAAGTCATCCCACATCCTCTCCCTTGTGGGAACAACCTCCCTAGCAACAATGCCATGAACGAATGGAGCCCATGGTTTGGTGAAGTTATTCAATGTTGTCCTCACCATAGAGTCAGGGTTCACCAACTCTCCGATGACTCCAAGCTCGTCTCTGATCTAGGTGTAATGACCAAGAAAGAAGTGATCGAATAATCCTCGGACATGTGAATTACCCTCAATCGATTATGAAGAACCATCTTCCGATTCTCATTAGAGCTCTGAGAAAGTTTACATAGAGATGCCCACATCTCATATGCCCAAGATTTTCCAGTCAAGTGGGGAATGATGTGATCCTTCACTGAATCACATATCATCCTCTTTGCCTTGTTTTTCCTCTTTATGAACTCTACTAACAACATGGGAGCAGTAAGAGGAGGAACAAGCACATGCGTCTCAACTATATCCCATAGTTCAAGGTCCTCCAAGATAAAGATGATCCTCACCTCCAAGGATACCAATTGCTAGCTCCAAATAGCCTATCCTCTACACGGATCTGATATGTTGAAACGACTACCAAACTGGTTATTGCACTCTAACTGATGCTCAAACTGCAAAGGAATGCTTCCACACTCCTGTCAACACATGTGTGAAAAGAGACAAGCGAACTCCAACCTCACTCCTAGCAATATATGTGTGAAAAGAGGTCATGTCAAATCATCCTCACTCCTACCCCATAGGTGTGAAAAGAGACTGACAAAAACCATCCACAACTGCTCTACAATCCTCTACAAAATTTTTCCAACGAATGATCCAGGTGGATATTGGTGGCCACCTGCCTATTCCACTTGGACCCACACCATTGTTTCTTTCAATTTTTCAGTTTCCTTAATTGTAGCACAATTTACTATTTTTAGCAGTTCTTCGGGTCCTGAACTTTTGGAGCTGTTTTGAGGCCCTAAACGACGTTTTTTGGGCATGAATGCTCTGGAAATGTAGTACTCTGATAGATATTTCTAATGATGTATCATGTGCATCAAACGGAGATAGTATGCCAAAGTTACGACCTTGGGAAATTGATGTACCAATTTACCCCAACGGGGCCCATATTCTGGCATTTCATCTCCTAGGGTTAGGTTTTTGGATGTTTAGGGTTTTCCATTGTTTCTCAGTAATATATAGGCCTTCGAGCCTCATTGTAGCAGGCAGTTCAGAGGCCAGTAGCTTCCACATCTCTTCTCAGGGATAAGCTACCAGCGACCTAGCTAGTTTATTTCCATTCTGTCTGTAAGCATTTTTCAGTCATTTGTTATTAATGAAATGAAGTCTTATTTCCGCTGCATCTCTGCGTTTATGTGTATTTATGTATTTCATTGTGTTCATACATAAATCGAGATTAGTGGTATCAGAGTGGTCTGCTCATTCTCGATCTTTATTTGCATGTCCCCAACGAGGTCGGGGTATAAGGAGTTGGGGATCGATCTAGTTGAACCTTTGCAAGATCAGTCTCACAAACCCCGATGACTGCCCATGGGGGAAGAAAAGAAAGATGAGGGAGCAGGAGATCCTATCAAAATGTTGCTCTAGGAGGCCCTCGAGAAACAAAGGAATGCGATGATGGACAACTTTGCCCAGATTCTTCAACGGATTCCCACTAGCGGTGCATCGACATCCAACAGGCACTCTGGAGGCACCACTCCTTTTAAGGTACAAGTAAACTTTGACATTCCCATATTTGAGGGCCAAATAGATGTAGATGCCGTAGATAGATGGTTGAATTTGTTAGAAGGATATTTCTCGGTTCATGAATTTTCCGACCGAGAAAGGATTATTTTTGCACTCCTCAAAGCCGCCCCCCATGTCAAGGACTGGTGGGAAACCTACTCGGAGCAACAGGGAGAGGGGGAACCTTCTCTGTTCTTGGCCACACCCACTTGGAATTCTTTTCGATATGTCATCAAGGAACAATATTATCCTGTGGGGAGTTATGAGGACAAATACATACAATGGACTACGTTGCGGCAGCAAAGGGACCAAGATGTGCATGAGATGACGAATATGTTTCATACCCTACGCACAAAGTTGGGTATCATTAAAGATTTAGAGAAACATTTGGTGTTAAAGTACCGCATTTGTCTACACAGATACATTCAAGAGGAAATGGAGTTCCTTGACATCTCCTCGCTTGGTGTGGCATACCGATATGCTGCCAAGATTGAGCAGAAGTTCAAACATAAAAAGCGAGACTTTGGGTCTGCAAATCAGAAGCAAGGGAAAGGTACCACCAAACCAAAAAACAAAGGACCAAGCCAAGGCAGAGCGGCCCAGGATAACCTGCCAAAGACACAAGCAAAGAACAACACCACGAAGCCAAAAAAGGACATGGGGAAGTGGTGTGAGTTCCATAAGAGCTCCACTCACAACACAAGTGAGTGTCGGGCCAAGTAGTCACTGGTAGCCGAGTTGAAGGATTCTGAATCGGATGCATGCTTCGACTCTAAATCAGAACCCGACAAGGGGAATGACAGGGGGAAGAATATTATCGATGTGGATCCCAATGCCACCGTTTCCACCACGAAGATCCAGAAGGAGGAACCAGAAGATCTAGAGGAGGTGGAGCGTCTCTTCCATTCCAAGATGTGGGTAAAGGGTTCCCCGTTGTAGTTCATTATCGACAGCGGGAGCCAGAAGAACCTCATATCGGTAGAGGTCGTGAAGCGGCTGGGCTTACCGACCACAACACACCCAAAACCAGACACCATCGTGTGGTTTCACCAAGGAAGGGACCTCCGCGTCAGCCAACAATGTCACCTTCCCTACAACATCAAGCCCTTCACAGATGAGGTTTTATGTGACATTGCTCCTCTTGATGTTTTTGATGTATTATTAGGCCAACCATACTTGTGGAAGTGACATATTGTGTATGAGTCTAGGCCTCGTGTTTTTATTATCACCTTGGGCAATAAGCTGTATAGGATACCGTAGATAGAACCGCCTACCACCATCTCTTTGGTTACTACAAAACAATGCAGTAAGCTCATTTCCAAAACCAAGAAATTTGTTTTCCTGATGATCCGCCCTGAGGGAAAGAGGAAGACTGTGACCATGACCTCCAGACAGGGCCCCGCTACACGAAAAAAATAGATGGATAGGGTCATGGAGGAGTACGAGGACATCTTCACCTCCCTTGTAGGGGTGCATCTACATTGCCAGGTCAAGCACCCCATCGATCTGACCCCAGGTGCGTCGCTGCCCAATGGACCCATCTATCGACGCTCTATTCTGGAGAATGATGAAATCAAGAGGCAGATTCAATAGCTATTGCAGAAAGGTCACATTCGACCGAGTTCATCACCCTGTGGGAGCCCGATTGCATTGGTGCAGAAGAAGGATGGGACTTGGAGACTTTGCATTGACTATCGGGCACTGAACAAGATCATTGCTCGAAATAGGTACCCGATCCCATGGATTGATAACCTTTTAAACCAACTCAAGGGGGAGAAATATTTTAGCAAGATCGACTTGAAGTTGGGGTATCACCAGGTACCAATCGAACCCTCTGATGTGTGGAAGAATGCCTTCAAATCCAAGGAGGGCCTTTTCAAATGGTTGGTCATGCCATTCGGTTTGAAGAATGCCCCTACAACCTTCATGAGGCTAATGGATGACATCCTATGGCCATTCACCAACTCATTTGTAGTGGTGTACTTGGATGACATTTTGATCTTCAACCAGACTTGGGAAGAGCACCTCCACCACATCCGACAGGTCCTCCAAACACTGCGACAACACCAGTTGTGTGCCAATTTGGAGAAATGCACTTTTGGCATGACCCAAGTTTAGTATCTGGGATACCTTATTGATGAGTGGGGGGTGCATGTGGATCCAAAAAAGATCCAAGTCATTCAAGATTGGCCAACCCCAACCACCCTAATAGAGCTCTGCAGCTTTTTAGGTCTTGCCAATTTCTACCGTAGGTTTGTGTTGGGATTCTCTCATATCACTTGGCCCTTGAGTCAAGTCACCAAGGGAGGAGCTAAAGAAAAATTATTTTGGTCTGAATCTCAACAGAAGGCGTTCAAGGAGTTGAAGCATCGCCTCTGCTCTGCACCAGTGCTCACATTACCAGACTTGCAACAACCATTTGAGATCAAGACAGATGCCTATGACTATGCCATTGGGGTAGTTCTTACTCAACATGGGCATCCGGTGGCATATCACAGTGAGACACTTTTCGACACAGTCCGAAAGTATCCCACTTATGATAAAGAAATGTATTCCATTGTGCAGGCTTGTCGAAAATGGAAGCATTACATTTTTGGAAAGGAAACGGTCATCCACATAGACCACTGACCCCTGTAGTTCATACATACACAAGGGAAGTTGCAGAACGATCGCCATCAGAAGTGGTCCACATACCTGCAACAGTTTCATTTGAACATTAAGTACAAGAAAGGCAGCACCAATAATATTGCAGATTGCCTCAGTCGACCACCCATCGTGGCGCTAACCACTGTGATCAACTCTTGTGGGCACGAGACTTTCGATTGGCTGCTTCTCTACACAAGTGATCTAGAATTTGGCCACACATACAATACACTCTTGGAGGGTAAGCAAGTTCCCAATTTTCACCTCTAGGATGCCTTACTTTGTCACCTGGGACACCTTTGTGTTCCTTCAAGCGAGCGTGCCAAGATGATTTGGGAGGCGCACTACAGTTAGGTCGCTGGGCATTTTGGGGTCGAGAAAACCATGGCAGTACTGCAAAAGTATTTCTATTGGCCAAATCTTTGACAGGATGTCGGGAAGTACATCAAGTCCTGCACTGCTTGTGCCATTGCCAAACCGACCATCAAGAAGCAAGGCCTCTATACTTCGCTTCCTACCCCCAGTCAACCTTGGGAATACATCTCTATGGATTACATGTCGGGCCTTCTTTCTACTAAGCATGGCAATGACTGTGTTTTTTTGGTCGTCGATCGATTCTTGAAGATGTCCATTATGATGGCTTGCAAGAAGAATATCACAAAAGAAGCCACTACTAAACTCTTCTTTGAATGAGTGTGGGTACACTTTGGGATCCCACAGTCTATCATCTCAAATCAGGACAACAGGTTCCTCAATACATTTTGGTCCAGCCTCTGGTCGATGCTGGACACCAAGCTCACCAAGTCCACAGCTTTCCATCTACAAACTGATGGCCAGACAGAGGTCGTCAACCGGATGATTGTACACATTCTATGCATGTACAACTCAAAGCATCCACACACATGGGATGAGAGCCTCCCCTATGTACAACAAAACTACAACTAGGCTCTCCATAACTCAACCAGCCACAACCCATTTCAAGCGGGCTTGGGATTCTAGCCACTATGTCCCATTGACATAGCCATGCCATTTGCGGCTACTCAGGCAGATTCAGCCCATGTCCAGTATGAGGCTAACAAGGCAAACAGTTTCATTGAGCGCATTTAGCACATCTGCCAACAAGTTCCTGAAATATTGGACAGAGCCAATGCTAAGTACAAGCAACGACATGATCAACATCAGGTGCCACACAACTTCCAGGTGGGTGACAAAGTGTGGCTACATTTGCAAAAGGAGCGCCTCACTGGACCCTACCGCAAGATATGCCTGCTCCGATATGGGCCATACACCATCACCAAGGCTATAGGGGATAATGCCTTTGAGCTTGGTATTCCACCATTCCTTGGTCTGCACCCAGTTTTCAATGTGGACAGCCTTCGGCCCTACTTTCCACCTCTACTAGACACATCCGACATGGCAGAACAACTCACACCAATAGAGTTAAACCCAAATTGCATGGAACAAGCCACAACTGATCGAATTATGGACACACAGATCAAGAACACCCGCCAACAAAGGATCCAGCTATATCGAGTTGTCAAAGCAGGCCAACTCCTTCACCAGGGCAAGTGGCTCACTAGGGACCAAGTTCAACAGAAGTTTCCTCATCTCATGGAGGAACTCAACGCAATGGGGACCATTGCTTCCTAAGGGGGGAGGACTGATCCAGGTAGATATTGGTGGCCACCCGCCTATTCCACTTGGACCCACACCATTGTTTCTTTCAATTTTTTAGTTTCCTTAATTGTAGCACAATTTACTATTTTTAGCAGTTCTTCGGGTCCTGAACTTCCGGAGCTGTTTTGAGGCCCTAAACGACGTTTTTTGGGCATGAATGCTTCGACGAATATGAGTCCGTTCCAAACTTGATATTAGCTATCAGCAATGTAGTCCTCGGATAGATATTTCTAGCGATGTATCATGTGCATCAAAAGGAGATAGTGTGCCAAAGTTACGACCCCGGGAAATTGATGTATCAATTTACACCAACGGGGCCCATATTCTGGCGTTTCATCTCCTAGGGTTAGGTTTTTGGATGTTTAGGGTTTTCCATTGTTTCTCAGCAATATATAGGAATTTGAGCCTCATTGTAACACGCAGTTCAGAGGCCAATAGCCGCCACATCTCTTCTCAGAGATAAGCTACCAGTGCCCTAGATAGTTTATTTCCATTATGTCTGTAAGCATTTTTCAGTCATTTGTTATTAGTGAAATGAAGTCTTATTTCCGTCGCATCTCTGCATTTATGTGCATTTATGTATTTCATTGTGTTCCTACATAAATCGGGATCAAAAAGCAACCACTAAACTTTGTCAATGGCTGTCCACAAAATATGCCAAGAAGATGTCTATAACAACCCACTCATATGTTGTCCAAACTACTAAAAAACCAGCCACCTCAACTCTGATACCATGAAGATTTTCAAGGTCCTATCAAGTTGCCAACTAGTTCTATCTTTGACCTCAAGTTGGATCTAAGTTTGAACTGTCAATGAAGGTTGTGTTGTTGTTTTAGGACAGCCAACAATTCATGAACTTCTTGATGATTTGTTATGGTTACATTCACAATTTAGGTGCTCTATCATGTACTTTTAATCACCAAGGGTTAGCACATGCATGCCAAAATAAATGTAACACACCTAGAGATATTTACAACTGAAAATATAGTAGTTATACACTCTAACATACATGAAATTGAACACAGGTATTTTTGGTCAACATGACCCTGGATAAAACCCCCCGAGGAAAACTAGTTTGGAATATATGTCTATATATGAGGAGAATAGATGGTGGAATACAAAAAGTAAAAAATATAGATGAACTTGGTACAATAGTAGCTTGATCCAAGATGAAACACAAGTCCAAATGAAGCAAGAGCACCCTAGGATGGTGCACCCCCCAAAAATGATGCCAAGACCACTAAAATGGAGCTAGATGCCAACTGGAATCTATGATATAGAAACCTCTCCATAGTACTCTGATACTGATGAGTATCCTCCCTATGAAATATACCTCACTGTAATCTTATCTCTCTAAGTCCTCCCCACTCATGATGCACCTTCCTCCTCAAGTGCGCCCTCCTCGGAACTGGAAGCTCCCCACTAAATAACTGAGACTCTAAGCTTGTTGGATATCTCCATGGAAGGTAGTGCCCACGATATCCTCAACATATGAAACCATTCTCACCCTCTTTCTCCTCCTACTTCTCCTCAAGTGACCATACAAGTGAATGAAGCATCGTTTTCCCCTTGCGCCCTCCTTAAGGAAGCATAAGAAAACCTAAACGTTGGGTGGATGAGATCATCTCATATCATCCCTAATCAATTGTTGAGATCATCTCAAGTAAATCTCAACTCAAAACCCACTTTACTTAAGTTTCCATAGTTTCCCTTTATGTCCCGTTATTCACCCACAAAGTAAATTACTTGTCACTTTAGGCTAAAATGACCAAATTTCACTTTTGACTTAAATATCCTAAGTGAAAGTGAAAATAGACATAAAGTACATGGTACAAGATACAAAATACTTCCCTCGTGTGTTATAATCTCACAAACACAAAGGGACCACTTTCCAAGGTACGCAAATCTCAACACTCCCTCTTACTGAGGAAAGTGCCTGTCACCACCAATATCATCCCTATAGTGGACATGGTTGTTGTTGGACATATTGTCATTGATATGTTGTCATTGATGTCAATGGTCGATGTCATTGTGATTGTTAAGAACCAAACATCAATATAGCATAGAAAAACCTCAGAATAGTACTCAACACCTTGAAAAAGAGAGAAGTTTAGATAATAAGACTCTTTGAGGGGGCAACCTCCTTATGTCGACATAAATGTATAATTCCCAGATGATTCCAAATGAAAATGTCTCCTTGGTTTATATAGGAGACTAGAAGGTATAATTACAACTAATGGAATAAAGCCGACATAAATAAAATAACATTACTAATGTAATATGCCCCAATTAAGGGGTAATGAGCCAATATTAGGGCTTAACATGCCCCTCCCCTTGAGACAAGTGTTGTCTGCAATTCTTGAGTAACTCTGGATGCTTCTGTATAAAAGACTCATCTTCCCAAATGGAATCTTCAGCCGATAGTTTCCTCCATTTAATGAGATACTCTAAAATGGATCTATTCCTCAACTGGTGAACTCTTGTGTCAGTGATGGCTTCAGGCTCCAATATGATTGTTCCTTCCTCGTCAAGTTATGGAAATATAGTTTGAACTAGGATCTTGTCGCCTATAACCTTCTTTAAGCATGAAACATGGAAAACTGGGTGTACTCGTGAAGATGCAGGCAACTCCAATTTGTATGCCATAGTACCAATCTTTTGCAACACCTT
>ML788496.1:237111-259267 GCA_009831015.1 Picea engelmannii
AGGACCTGGCAATTTCTCTGGTGGACGTAGCCCACACTGGGTGAACCACGTAAATCTGTGTCTCTCTTGTATTGTGTGTCTTCTGTGTTTTGTTTCTGCATTTGTTTTATTTTATTTCTCCGCGGTCCTGTTTTTCTAACATGATGCACCCTCCTCCTCAAGTGCGCCCTCCTTAGAACTGGAAGCTCCCCACTAAATAACTAAGACCCTAATCCTGCTGGCTATCTCCATGGAAGGGAGAACCCAAGGTAGCTTTAACATATGGAAGCATTCTCATCCTCTTGATCCTCCTACTTCTCCTCAAGTGAGCATACAAGTGAATGAAGCCTCTTTTGCCCCTTTCGCCCTCCTTAAGGAATCATAATGAAACCTAAAAGTTGGGTGGATGAGATCATCTCATATCATCCCTAATCAACGGTTGAGATAATCTCAAGTAAATCTCAACTCAAAACTCACTTTACTTAAGTTTCTATAGTTTCACATTATGTCCCTTAATTCACCCACAAAGTGAATTAATTGTCACTTTAAGCTAAAATGATCAAATTTCGCTTTTGACTTAAATCTCTTAAGTCAAAGTGAAATTAGACATAAAGTACATGGTACAAGGTAAAAAGTACTTTCCTCATGTGTTTAGAAGCTCACAAACACAAGGTGACCACTTTCCAAGGTACCCAAATCTCAACACTCCCTCTTACCGAGGAAAGTGCCCGTCACCACCAATATCATCCCTATAGTTGACATGGTTGCCTCCTGGAATATACTCGGTGAGTATGGATGTACCCTGATCAATGAAAGTAGTTTGACACAGATCTTCTCAATCTGCGTGATCTATATATGGAAGTGTCACTCCACCTATCCAAGATCACATAGATCTTGGTATCAAACCAAATATCTCCACCTTGGTATGCCACCAAGGATTTCTACCTCCTGGTATCTCGCCAATGGTCACTACTCTTGGAATCTCACCAAAATTCACTCTCTTAGCATCTCAACAAGAGTCTCCCCCTCTTGTTATCTCACCAAGAGTACCTGGATCTTGACATCTCACCAAGATCATCAACTTGGCCTCTCGCCAAGTAGCTTCCACCTGAAGTGGATCTAGAACCTGATCTGCCTGTCTCTATAGCCAAGTGAGGATCAAGCCTCTGCGGTTCCCTACCGCTTCTCCTCATAAATATATGATGCTCTGAAGCCCTTGCACCAACCCTCTGTCTCAACAAATCTGAAACTGAAGTTGTCCTGGGTGGACCAATCACCCCCTCTGAATATGATGTCCATAAAACCTGAGTCTGCGCTCCCTCTGAATCACTACTATGAGTTAGTAGGTCATCCTCAACTCTGTCTCCCCATCTGATGGTGGATAGTGTAACAACTAACAAAGTAGTCGCGGATGCACACTCTCTCACAAACTGTTCATTGAACTCAAGATCCTCTGATATCGTTGCTGAAACATCATGCTCCTTATTCTTCTTCTTGGGACATTTTCATGCATAGTGACCCAAATCCCTACAAGAAAATAATCTCATTGATCTCATATCTCTCTTTGTACCAGTAATGCTCTCTCCTCCCTATGGTGGGGCCCCAAACTTGGGACCCTGTCGACCTCCCCGACTAGGCTTCTTCTTTCCCTTTGTCCAAAGAGAAAGGTCCTCATCACCATGCACTGTTTGTTGTTGATGTTGTCCAAAAGCCTCTGCCACAAGTCTAGTCTCCTCCTGGAAGAAGTCATCCCACATCCTCTCCCATGTGGGCATGGCCTCCCTGGAAACAATGCCCCGAACGAATGGAAACCATGGTTTGGTGAAGCTGTTCAAAACTATCCTCACCATAGAGTTGGGGTTCACAACCTCTCCGACGGCTCCAAACTTGTCTCTGATCTGGGTGTAACGACCAAGGAAAAAAGTGACTGACTCATCCTCGAGCATGTGAATACCCCTTAGTCGATCATGCAGAACCATATTTCAGTTCTCATTAGAGGTCTGATAAAGCTTACATAGAGATTCCCATATCCAATATTCCCAAGCTTTCCTAGTCAAGTGGGGAATATTATGATCCCTCATTGAATCACATATCATCCTCTTTTCCTTGTTGTTCCTCTTCCTGAACTCTTCTAACAAGATGGGAGCAGTAGCAGGAGGAACAACCACATGCGCCTTAACTATATCCCATATTTCAAGGTCATCCAAGATAAAGACGATCCTTGCCTTCCAAGGCGACTAGTTGCTAGCTCCAACAGGCCTATCCTCTGCACGCATCTGAGATGCTGACATGACTGCCAAACTACACTCCAACTGATCCTCAAACTACAAAGGAACGCTTCCTCACTCTTGTCAACAGAGGTGTGAAAAGAGGCAAGTGAACTCCAACCTAACTCCTAGCAATATAGGTGTGAAAAGAGGTCGTGTCAAATCAACTTCACTCCTACCCCGTAGGTGTGAAAAGAGACTGACGGAAACTGTCCACCACTGCTCTACAATCCTCTACAAAATTCTGCCAACAAGCAACCACTAAACACTGTCAATGGTTGTCCACAAAATCTGCCAAGAAGATGTCTATAACAATCCACTCAGATGTTGTCCAAACTACTAAAAAATCAACCACCTCAGCTCTGATACCATGAAGATTTTCTATGAACTATCAAGTTGACAACTAGGTCTGTCTTTGACCTCAAGTTGACTTTAAGTTTCAACTCTCAATGAAGGTTTTGTTGTTGTTTTAGGACAACCAATAGTTCAAGAACTTCTTGTTGATTTGTTACGGTTACATTCACGATTTAGGTGCTCTAGCATGTAGTTTTAGTCACGAAGGGATAGCACATGCATACCAAAATAAATGTAACACACCTAATGATTATTACAAATGAAAATACAGTAGTTCTACACTCTTACATACATGAAATTGAACACATCTATTTTTGGTCAACATGACCTTGGATGAAACCCCCCGGGGAAAACCAGTTTGGAATATATGTCTATATATGAGGATAATAGATGGTGGAATACAACAAGTACAAAATATAGATGAACCTGATACAATAACATCTTGATCAAAGATGAAACACAATTCCAAATGAAGCAAGAGAACCCTAGGATGGTGCGCCCCCCCATAAATGATGCCAAGACCACTGAAATGGAGCCAGATGCCAAATGGAAGCTCTGATCTAGAAAACCCTCCACATTACTCTGATACTGATGAGTAGCCTCCCTCTGAAACATACCTCACTGCAATCTGAGCTCTCTAAGTCCTCCCCACTGATGATCCTATTAGAAAAACAAGACCGCGAAGCAATAAAATAAAACAAATGTGGAAACAAAATATAGAAGATACACAATACAAGAGAGACACAGATTTACGTGGTTCACCCAGTGTGGGTTACGTCCACCAGAGAAATTGTCAGGTCCTTCCTTTATTATTATCCAGCAAATGAAGGGATACAACCTACAACAAAACTCACTGTAACTTCCTCTTCTTTCTTTCACAGTCTCCTCTCTCAGAATACAATACTCGTCATAATCCATAGCCGCAATACATTTCCCTCATAACAGAAGGTTTCCTTCTAGGGTAAAAAACCCTAACATAATTTCTACCGTTAGATCTGCGACCTTATAATGAACGGTCCAGATTTACAATAAAATTACAATATACATTTACAAGACATTTTTTCCTTCGAGGGCTTTGCCCTCGAACCCCCCAGCTGGAGGGATAGGCCCCTCGGACCTCGCAGAGGGGGTACCCCCCCTACACTCCCCCGCATGGAAGAGTGTACATACTTCTGGGGTGTAAAGTCTTCATGGGGTATAAACACGACTGAAAGCAAGAACCTATGAATCAGGAACATAATTAGGCTCCACAACCGATAGATGCACCCTCCTTCTCAAGTGCACCCTCCTCAGAACTGGAAGCTCTCCACTAAATAACTAAGACCCTAATTCCGCTGGCTATCTCCATGGAAGTGAGTGCCCAAGCTAGACTCAACATATGAAACCATTCACATCCTCTTGCTCCTCCTACTTCTCCTCAAGTGAGCATACCTCTTGCTCCTCCTACTTCTCCTCAAGTGAGCATACAAGTGAATGAAACCTCCTTTGCCCCTTGCACTCTCCTTAAGGAAGCATAAGAAAACCTAAAAGTTGGGTGGATAAGATCATCTCATCTCATCCCTAATCAATGGTTGAGATCATCTCAAGTAAATCTCAACTCAAAACCCACTTTACTTAAGTTTCCATAGTTTCACTTTATGTCCCTTAATTCACTCACAAAATGAATTAATTGTGACTTTAGGCTAAAATGAAATTTGACTTAAATTAATTGTGACTTTAGGCCAAAATGAAATTTAACTTAAATCTCCTAAGTCAAAGTGAAATTAAACATAAAATACATGGTACAAGGTACAAAGTACTTCCCCCCTCATGTGTTTAGAAGCTTACAAACACAAACACAAGGGGACCACTTTCTAAAGTACCCAAATCTCAACAAAATGTTCATATACTATAAAGTGCTTCGAGTTGTAATTATGAAGACCTGACCTTTTTATTTTCAAATTATATAATGGCAATGTTCAGGATGGAAATGAAAAGATTGTTTAAGAGCCACGAAGCTATGTCGGCTATGGTCACGAAGGAATTTATAAGTGAACCCGGAGCTCCCGGCGAGAAACTACATGGATGGGTAGATAAGGGTAGATTCCTGTAGGTAGGCTGCTTCCTTACCGAATATAGCGACTGTGATCTCATTAGAGGATTTTATATTCTTCATTACTAATGCAATAAGACACGTCAGATCATGCGAGATTCGTTCTCGATAATATACATTATATTATTGAACGACCATATATAGATAATATACATTATATTATTGAACGACCATATATAGCAAATTTTCAAAGAATAAAAATATATAATAAGCATTAACACCTTAATTACAACTTATGGAAAATTACATATTTGAAGCCAAGAATCTAATATTGGGCGTAATTTTACATGCTTAATTTGCTTGCTGCATATATTTCCTCCCGCTCTCCAAAGTTGACTAAAAAGGCTATCTGACAATTGATCCATTAGTTGACGTGAAGCTCACCTGCAAAACTATTCGTGCAGCATTCCCATCAGTAGCATCAAAATGAAAAGAGGGCGATGGCCATGTCAAGAGTCACAAGTTATTTTCATTGAAACTGATGTGAAGGAAAATCGGAAAGTTAAATTAAGTAGGAATTTATTGTAGATTTGAGGTGTGGTTACAAAGGCACGGGTTCATGGACGGTTTTCGTCACCAAATTCTTTGTTTCAATGGTGGCAACGCCGTAGCCATCTCTGTATTTGTAACCGTAAAGGAAAACTCTGCAAATGCCAAAAGCAGCTTGCTTGCAAGAGATGGGAACATTGCTGTCGGGTCTAAGTAACTCCCAATTTAGTTCTTTGATTAAGTTATTGACCATCACAATGATATTATCGACAGCATCTTCCTCTGTTAATCCAGGATTGTCTTTCATATAACACGACACGGAGGAAGCTTCTTCTCCACGCGCCCTGTCCGCCTGCAATCGCCATGCCATTGTCAATATCATCTGTTTTCCAATTCTAAGTTAGAATCAATATTCCATTTGATATAGAAGATTATCAGGAGTACCTTGTAGCAGCGTGTGTCACCTTTCAGCCGAAGGATGGCACATACCAAGTCATTGAACTTCGATGGAAAGTCAATTTCCTGCAGGATGTGATGAGGAAGGGGATCACCCAACGTGAGGATGGGTTGCAATGTGGCTATGCGAGAACCGAAACTGGTTTTCCCGTTATCCACGTACTCCGCGAACGTTGGCAGATAACCACTGGAAATCCACTTCGCTTCTTCCATATACGAATCAAAATAAACTTCCCACTGGACAGGCACAAGCAAAACAAATTAACTAATCATCACTCAGTGAAAGRCCTGGCTAACYCAACGTTCTCACAAAGAAAAAATWGGAAATGTATGCTTTAATATGGTCCATACAGCCTGTCGAACATAGTTGACTRTATCTCGGCCTTGAAYCTTCTCTGCCTCTTSAGCCATTTCGTTTATGKTGTCGTAAACCGCCATGTACACTCCTTTCATATATTCTGGAAGACACTCTATCGAAGATGGATCCCATCTGATCATTATACACATTTAAAAGAATATTTATATTTTAATATGAAAAAATGGTAACCTCCATCCCCTTCACAACTATTTCAAGACCGTCACATAAAAATAAAAAACAAAAACTAAAAAATCATACTCCTAAACTGTAAAATAGGTCTGAACGCAATTATCACCTGTGAAATGCTGCTTTGAAGAGTTCGAGTTCCTCCATTGTTCCGTAGGTGTCGTAGATATCGTCTAGAACCGTGACAAAATGAGACATTTTCGCAAAGCCTAGTCGGAAAGCCGAATGTTGAGGATCAGTCGCAATGCAAGATGAAAAAGTGTAGTATTCAACGTGACGATGCCGTGTGAATGCCAGTTGAGGAAACCCATAATCTTTCCACCATCTACACACAAAGTTCATGTATTTAGTTTCTTGAATTTTTCACCACTCGAATCCATAATTAGCAAACAATATCCAATGACAGCTCATCACCTCGAGAGACATTGTAACTCTCTCTTTTGTAAAGAGTGAAAGATATTGAATTCCACTTTTGCAAGTTCAACCAGCTTCTCCTTGTTCATATACGGCGTCCTAAACCAAAAATTGCGGCAGGAATCAATTGAAAGTTTTACATGGAAACTAATTTATTAAAAGACAGATTTTTTTGATACAGGGTAGAAAAACAAACAACGTATATGGCCCGGCCCAGCCGTGGCTGTTTATATATATATATATATATATATATATATGTATGGCCCGGCCCAGCCGTGGCTGTTTAGTATTTGTGCATTGAACTAAACATAAAGAAAAATATTGTAATCTTGAAGATATGGAAACAAAATTGGATGTTACACGAAGAAATAATGAGCCTACTCGTATATAGTATTTTGTCCAAATACGTCGATGTAAAATCTTGCTTCCAGTCTTGGCAGATTTGTGTGCCAACCATATTCCAGAACGTACTCTATCTGTCATCCACAAAATTGAAGCTATAAAACACAGATTGAAACAAATAAAGGCATACTATGTTAATTAGCTTAATTAGCTGATGTGATATTAATATCACTGCCCCACCTCTTTTGAAAGCTTGGAGACCGGAATCTTTTGTAGGGCTTCTTTTAAATACATTGTAGAAAAGATTTCAGCCTCTTCCATAACTATTTCGCCGGGAAAGGCAATGAGGGAGGCCCGAAATAAATTGAGAACGGCGGTCATCTCTCCCTCTGTTGGAATGGCAGAGCAGCTAAACTTCCCCTTCGGGTTTTTGAAGTGTTCGAACACATCTGACATTAATGTACAGTGTATTATCAGTCAATGTCTCCTGGTGAATGGCAGTTGTCCGTTATAATGAAAAAGCTCAAAGAGTAATTAATTAATAAAACTTGGATATATACCTGAAGACACTGTATATCCGTGTAGTCGGAGAGTTCGAAAACCCAAGGCAGTCGAGTTGAGATCAGTCATAGCACTTTCTCTTCAGCGTCCAATGCCTTTTTCTTTCCAATAACTGCTGGGCAAATAATTATGTTGGTATAATCGTGTGTATTCAATATATAAAGCATAAATAAGTAACGATAATAAGGCTATGGGGACGGACCTGTAAACATAATCCAGCGCTGATTTTATCTCATTTTTGAAATGCCTATCGATCCCCAACCGTTCAACGCTATCGACTATCCAAAGGCGTTGAAGGAGATCATTGAGAGGACTTCTTAATTCTCCATCCTCCACTGACATTGAATTGAACATATCTTTTACTTCCCCAATAAGTCTTTCAGCATGTTCACGATAAGAAGGTGCCTGGCCCATATTACATTAAATACAGTAAATTGGAGGAGAAAATAATCTATTAATAATTCTGAAGGAAAAAAGGAATATGCAAAAGAATAAATTCAAATAAAGTTAGTTAACCACCTCATAAGACGTTGAGAGAGAGTCTATGAAATTATCGTCCCAAATGTTGGAATGATAATCACCTATGCGTCTTTGTACAGCATCGTTATTATTAGATACGGAGGTGGTCAAACTCATGCTCATGGAAGGTCTGGCGTATTTCCGTTGCCTGCAGATTCCAAGATTTGGGATTGTTCTATGAATAGACTTCACCTCATAGCTATGTCATCACCATGTGATGAGAATATTCATGTCATCACAATGTGATGAACATATCCATGTCGTTGCAATGTGATGAGCATATCCCTTTCATTGCAATGTGATGAACATAGTAACATTATTAGCCAACGAACAATGTAACGTCGCAATATGGCGAACATAGCCCCTTCCTCATAATGCAACGATCGTATCCCTATCCCCGAAATGTGTCAAACATATCCTCATGTTTCAATGTGATGCAAATATACCGATGTCACAATATGATAAACTTTTTCAAATGTCACAATGTGACAAACATAGTTGATTGGCGCAATGTGATGTACACACCGAAGGTCGCAATGTGTCAAACATATCTCAACATTGCAATGCAACGAACATTTCCCGACATTGCAATGTGACGAACATAACCCAGTGTTGGAATGTGATATACATATTCCAATGCCATTATGGCACAAACAAAAATCCTACTTTGTAATGTGATGACCATGACCTTATGATGTCATGTGACAAACAAAACTTGATGTCGCAATGTGACAAACAAAACATAGTCAACATCAAAATGTCATAGTGCCATAGTAAACCATGGTTAAACATAATCAACATGACCCACCATAATGAGCTCCACATGGTCTATAAAAGTGAGCCATGGGCATGGTCGATCGTAGTCATCCTCATTCAACCATAGTCAATCATGGTCATGATCAATCATAGTCAACCATGATCAACCATACTCAACTTTGGTCCACGTCAAGCTCAACCATAGTTAACCATAGTCAACCATGGAAAACCATAGTCAACCATAGTAGACCATACTCTTGGTCATGATCAACAAAAGTTAACCATAGTTAAGGTAATGGTCAACCATAGTCATAATAAAGGTCAAACATGGTGAATGTCATACATAGTCATGGTCAACCATTGTCATGGCCATCCACGATAATCTATGGACAAAAATTGTCAAACACGGTTAACCATTGTCAACAATGGTCAATCGAAGTCAACCAAGGTCAACCATAGTGAAGGTTATGCTCAACCATGGTCAACCATAGCCAACGACACTAAACCAAAGTCAAACAAGGTCTAGCAAACTTAATTATGACCATGGTGAGTGTCATGGAAAATAAATGTAAACCATGGTCACGGTCAACCACAATCAATCATGGTTATAATAATGCACAACCATGGTCAACCATAGTCAATGATAATAAACCAAAGTGTAAGAAGCTCTAATAGAGTTATCCATGGTCATGGTCAACCATAATAGTTAGTCACCATGGTAAACCAAGGTCAACTACAATTAACCATGGTCATAGCCAACCAAGGTCAACCTTACTCAACCCATAGTCAACCATACTAAACCAAAGTCAACCAAGGTGCAAGAAAGTTAACCATGGTCATGGTCATGGTCATTTTGGCCATAATGGTGCTAAATTATTAGTATATTAATAAAGTAATACATCATTAAAATAATAAAAAAATAACATTTCATACATTAAATACATTAATAAATACATTACTAAAGAATTGATACATTAAAACATTAAGTTTTAATACAATGATAAAGCAACACAATAATAATACATTAATATCTTAGTACATTAATGTAATATATAATAATAATATATAAATGTTATATTTAGATGAAAGTAATTAATTTTCATTATTATAGTATATTGATTAATACATTTAATATAATAACTAATTAATTATATTAATTTATACATTGTTAAAATATTAATACATTAGTACATTAGTAGTGTAACATTAATGATAAGGGTAACATATTAATTAACTTCAATGCATCAAATAACATATTAATTAACTTCGATGCATCAAATATTGTTTAATTTACTTTTATAATTGATTTATCATACATAGTTGATGTAAGACATTAATTAATTTATATATTAAAATACTAATACATTAATAATGTAACATTAATATATTAATGTAATGTATAAATGAATGTATTAATTTACATTATTACTCAATACATTATTAAAATAGTAATACATTAATAAAGTATTATTACATTAAAAAGTTTAAATAGATTAATAAACCAATAAAATAATACATTAAAAATATATTAAAAATACATTATTACAATATTTCTTGAAAATATTAGTTAATTAATTAATATATTAATAAAATATTATTAATTAAAACATTTATATATTAATCAAGTTATATTAATTAATCTATTAATAAAGCATTCATACCTTCAAGTATTTTAAAACAGAATAAAATATTATTAAAATATTTTAATAATGTAAAAATATACACAACATGTAATAATCCTTATATTAATATAAGAATCTTTATTAATCCTTATTAATAATTTATATTATGCATTAATCCTTATATTCTACTCTGTAAGTGCAAAATTAATAATTTATATTAATCCTTATATATATGAATCATTATTTAATATATTTAATCATTTAACATTGCAAATTATATATATTATTTTATATATTATTAATGTATTATTTAAATTATACATTAAACTTTACTAAGATAATGATTTATCAAATCATTATATCAATATATTATTAATAGATTACATTATTAAACTATTTATTACATTACATAAATTAATTAATAAAGTAATAGATTATATAAATTAATTAATAAATTATATTATAAAGCTATTTATTTGCAATTTTAAATAAATAATTATTATTAATCGTATTTTTTTCAAGTTTAAAACTTTATTAATATATAAATGCTTTATAAATTAATTAATTAAATAATAGATTATATAAATTAATTAATAAATTGTATTATAAAGCTATTTATTTACAATTTTATCATTATTTAATACATTTAATCATTTAACATTGCAAATTATATATATTATTTTATATATTATTAATGTATTATTAAACTTTACTATACTACAATAATGATTTATCAAATCATTATATCAATACATTATTAATAGATTATATTATTAAACTATTTATTGCATTACATAAATTAATTAATAAAATAATAGATTATATAAATTAATTAATAAATTATATTATAAAGCTATTTATTTGCAATTTTAAATAAATAGTATTTATTAATAGTATTATTTGCAGTTTTAAAACTTTATTAATATATAGATGTTTTATAGATTGATGTATTGATAATACTTTATTATTAAATTGGCAAAACTTTATTAATATATAGATGCTTTATAAATTGATGTATTGATAATACTTTATTATTATATTGGCAATTATAGATACTTTATATATGTATTTATTAATAATATTTTAATAGCTTAATAATGTATACATACTTTATAATTGCATTTATTAATTAAAAAATATTTTTATTAATTATAAATTAATGTTTTTTTATAAATATATTTTTATTAATTATAAATGTATTTTTATAACTATATTTTTATAAATTATTATAAATGATCTTTTATAAATTATAATTATAATTTATTATAATTATAAATGTATTTTTACTAATTATTTAATACAATAGATTAATATTTTAATACATTAATTTATAAATTGCATCAATGTTTAAATTTTTTTATACATTTAATACTTAAACAATGTTTTATATATTAATATATAATTTAAATTAATTAATGTTTAATAATTAAAAATATTTTTTTATTATTTAATAATTATTAATTATTAAATAATAATTTTTATTACTTAATTAATATTAATAATTTATTAATAATATTATTACTAATTTATTTATTATTACTATTATTATTTAATTTAATTAATAAGAATATTAACTAAATTATTAATTATTTTATTTTAATACTTAATTATTACATTTAAAATGTATAAATATATTGCTGGTTATGTCCATGCATCAGCGTTATTAATTTAAAAAGATGAAAAATAACGTCCATTAACATATATCAACCACTTTTTACATAAAAATGGTTATTGCTAGTCTCATTTTCATTTACCTTCACAACGAAATTTCCCTCTGCTATTTTTTCTTCTTCTTTTTCGAGATCATGCTGGCTAATTTTTCTTTTTTATCGAGATCATGCAGGAGAGTGAGCTCCATGTTTGCTTCCGAGGATGTCCCACCGTTTGAAATGTTCTTTGCCAGTCGCTCGTATGAAGAAGGGCCGTGACAACTCCACAGAGGAATCCCCAGGGTTTGATGGATAAGCTCCGGGGTTTGATGGAAAATCAAGAGAAACGGTGTACAATATCTCTAGAAAGTTGGATCATGAACCTCCATACAGTGTGTAAAATCATCTCTGTGGGCTCTCTGGCGATACACCTATTAATTGATGATTTATCGGCACAGGTTCGTCTGCCAAAAAGAAGTCTATTGCTAATAAAATGATTACATGACCACATAAAATGATTACATGATCATTTTATCGAGGGTATGGATCATTGCTAATATGATTGCAATATGCTTTGCTATATACATAGAGGGTAATTTTGTGACTTGGATATGGAATGGAGACTGCACCACTTTTAGCACGTTTTTTCCTCAAATGTCTATAAATTTAATTACCTTTTTTCATACAAATTTATAAAGCCAACATATTTTTTCCCTCACATATTTATAAATTTAGTTATTTTTTTCATACAGATTTATAAATTTAATTACTTTTAAGCAGGTATTGCTTTGTTTGTATAACAATTTGTTTTCTCTAGTTAGGAGGTTTAGTAACACCCAAAGGAAAATTATGTTCCTCTACTATATATATTATTAGTGATTTACTTTAAGGTTTTTTTAGCTAAGTTATTCATGTGAAGACGGTGATTTCAAAAGAGATAATGGAAAATTTTGCAATAAAATAAATCTTGTATGTAATATTGAAATGTGGGTTGATTATTTTTAAATAATTCCAAATACTTTCCGAGTGTTATATAGGCATCGCATAAGCTACTAACATGTACATGCACATACATTCTTTTATTTATTGAAAAAACAAACATGCGTTGTTTTATTTATTGAAAAGACAAAAAGGCTAAATCCTTTCCATTGCCCCCATTTTCGTCTTTTATAGGATGGTAAGGCAAGTTTTTTTTCATCATAGTAGAATTCGAATCTCACCATGAGGATAATAAGGGACTTTGGCATTGTTCTCTTTTAGTATTTGGGAAAATTTGAATGGTTTTTTTTTTATAGTTTTATCAAATTTTAAGAAGGTTTTTTTACGTCAATCATGTTATTTATTAGGTTGATAGGGGTCTTCCATATTGGAATTGATGGTTTAATTAACCTTTTAATTACAAATTTTAATCTTATGGCCAACAATTAAAGATGTTGGCATATTCTTCGTCGTCGCTCCAAATCAATGAATAAGATTTATTGTTAATAACTTCCATGCATTTATGAATGCATCCGTTAACATGTTTACTTTTTCACATTTACCTAATCATATTAAAAAATTACTATAAGGCTGTATGATTGCCACGTTAAGATAATTAACAAGGATTAATATCTATGCAATATTTTATTGACACGTTTGGATGATTAGGGGGTATGACCTCAAACTGATTGCACGTATCATATTGGCAGCGGGCGTTAGTTTTTGTAGGGTGTGAAACATGGCCATGTTTGGCCTACCAATTGATTAGGGTGTGAAACATGACCACGTTTGGCCTACGATTCGATTTATTTTCTGGCGTTTGATGTTATAGCTGTATTTTTGCAATCTCATCATATTCCTGCAGCTACTATTGGCGGGATGATTGGGAGAGGGGTGAGCTATGTTGAGGAAATTTGAGCTACAAGGGAAGAATTGCGAGAGTGTATATGTTTTACAGGTCATGAGCCAAGTTTCTGAGGCAGAAACTACTTGCATTGCTTGCAAGTTCAAGCAATTAAAAAATGTCATACATTAAAGTTTGCAGAAGTGTTGGTATATTTACTACCATAATGTTGTTGCTTTGCCTTGTTTTCTGTTTAGGCATGGGCAGGAACGCTCAATCTGAACTTTAAAAAAATATCCCATTAGATTTTATTTTTTAATTGAACCATTGTTTATTGTAGTTGTGTTGTTGGTATGATGCTTGCACGAATTTCATTCTTGCCACACATGAAGGGATGGATAGGTTCTATTTTGATTTCCTTTGGCATGGTGATTTCTTCTTGGAAGAGGATGAAAGAAAGGACCGATTAGGCATGGGGCAGCGAGATAACCAAATTTCAAAATCTGATTTTGGAGTGCTCTGCACTGCTCGAGTCCACTTTTGAACTTCATTGGATTTGATTTTTTATTAAATCCCTATTTATTGGATTTGTCTTATCAGGTGTTGTTGTTGAATCACGAGGCTATGTATTTTTTATCCCTCGACATAGCGTATTAACGATGTTGATAAATCCCTCCTCCCATACACCATCCGAAATAGCCCCGCCACAATATCAACTTGTAAGGTTGTTGTTATGGCGATATTTTCCATCACCAACCCTAACCCACTCGTGGTGACGACTCACTCATTTCCGACATCTCAAGTAAACTGATCAAGCACGATCCAACCTTTCCCAACTTTTCATTTTCCTTTTACCAATTGGTAGGATGACAATGAGATTCCCATCGGAGAATGATGCATGAACTAAATGGTATTATGGCCACATAAGAAGGGAAATGCCATTCTTATTTCATTTAGTGCGATGCTTTCTTCTGAGTCACTGTGCATGGTATACCAAATAACTTGCGTCAACATCTAACATTGGAGCATTCTATCTTTCTTTCTGTCGACATCTAACATTGGAGCGATTGTTGTAAATGTGTGGTAAGGTTTTGTAGGAAATGGTTTATTTTTCCATGTTTAGAATCACAAGAAGAGAAAGGTCACTTTTATTTGAAATTTGTGAGGAATGATTTTATATAAACAAAATATTTGATGTAGAAGTTAATAGTGTATCATCTTAGTTCAAAATTATAATCTCAAGAGTTGTTTTCTTTTATTCTAATAATAATATTTTTAAAAATTCAAAATAAAATAATATTCAACTACCTTTTTATCTTTTATTAAATATTTATTTATGACATTTGTGTGATTAGTATGGTCCAAATAATCCATTACAATATAAAAAAATTCCCTTGCATTATCCAGAATGCCCTCAAATCATACCATACCTTGGTGCGCATGGGGTAATTTTTTTAATATTTTAGTTACCTCAATAACAACAATATTAAATCCATATTTAGGGTTGCTACAATGTAATGATAAGTATACATCATTGTAAAGGGCATTTAATGTCATTGTCATTGTTGCATTGTAGAGTGTAAATTCATATTTAGGGTTGCTGCTGTGTAAGGATAAGTATACATCATTGTAAAGGGCGTTTAATGTCATTGTCATTGTTGCATTGTAGAGTGTATTTAATGTTGTTGAGATGTTTGAAATACTAATGCATTGTTAAGAAATGTGTAATATTTATTTATTCTATAATTAAATTCTATAATTATAAAATAACGAAATACATTAAATAATATTGTTGATTATAAAAATTAATTAAATTAATTATAAAAATTAATTAAATTAATTATAAAAATTAATTAAATTAATTATAAAAAACATTTAGAACAATACTACATATAAATGTGGTTTAGCTTGAACAAATTATATTGAACAAAGTATATTCATGGGACACACAAATCTCAAAATATAGTTAATAATGGTTTGATAAAAACTTAAATATCTTGCTAAGTGAATTGAATAGAATGTTAACATTAAATAATAAGTTGGTGGGTTTGAACATAGTTAAATGGTCTCATGGGTTGTTCTTCAACATTCTGGCCAAATTTCATGGTACTTCTAATTCACCAATAAATGTAAAACTCTCATGAATAAAGCTTGTAAAAAGAGATTTTCAAGTTTGAATAAAGCTATTTTAAGTTTTATTTTTCTTAATCTCTAATAAAATGAAAATGATGTTTCTAATAACAAATATATTAATAAATTATGTTTAGTAATAAAGATCTTAATAAATATGTTTAATAATAAATATATTAATAAATGATGTGTTTATTTGTTGTTTAGGTGTATGTCACCACTAACAATTTTATTATGTTAATTTCATAATGTAGCCTTTGGATAATTAAATCAAACCTTATAACAATTTCATCGAATCTCAATAAATTTGGGGTTGTCATTTTATATTAATTGTTTATGAATTTTATGAAATTCATGTTGTATATCGTGGAATTTAGTGATTATATATAATATATAGTATATAATATATGAAATTCATGTTGTATATCATGGACTTAAATAATTATATATAATATATATAGTATAGAATATTGAATATATTATTTAAAATATTTTTCTTAATATCTTAAAATTATAGAATATGTATAAAGTTTATATGTATTCTTTTAAATTAATTTAGATTTAAGATTATATGTAATGAATGTAGAACAAGCATAATTCTAAGATTCCTTTTATGTAATATATCGCATCACTTCAACATTCATATGTTTTTCACAAAAGAAACACTTAGATTATTTTTTAAAATCTTCACCAAAACATCCTTTTCATAATGTGTAGAACACAAACCAACATTGACATGCGACAAACATGTGTTAATTTGTCGAACATAAAAAAATGTCGAAATGTGTCGCACATCGCTTTATTATCTCAATGTGATGAACATTTCCTGACGTTGCAATGTGATGCACATATATCGATTGTCGCAATATGAAAGACTTTTCCAAATGTCGAAATGTGTCAAACATAGTAACCTCACAATATACCAAACATAGTAACATCGCGATGTGATAAACATATACAAACATTTCAATGTGATGAACATAGCCATGTCATTGCAATGTGACAATCTTATACGAACATCACATTTCTACATAGACCTATCATCACAAACATAGTAATGTCGAAATGTGACAAACATATACATATGTCGGAATGTGATGAACATAGCCGTGTCCTGGCAATGTGACGAACATAAAAGAACATCACATTTCTACAAACATAGCCTTCTCATCACAATGTGATGAACATATACCTATCATCATAAACATAGTAATGTCGCAATGTGACAAACATATGCATATGCTGCAATCTGATTAACATAGCCCTTTCGTCACAATGTGATGAGCATAAATAGATTTCACAACTTAACGACCGTAGTAACGTCACAATGTGACAAACATATATGGATGTCGCAATGTGATGAACATAGCCTTGCCATCATAATGTGTGGAACATACACAGGTGTGACAATGTGACGAACATAGCCATGTCATTGCAATGTCACGAGCACAACCCTATCATCACTAACATAGTCATGTCACAATGTGATGAACATATGCAGACGTCGCAATGTGATGAACATAGCTCTATCATCACAATGTGATGAACCTAGCTTTGTCATCTCAATGTGATGAGCATAGCCATATCATTATAATGTGACAAAGATTTAATGTAATAATACTTGCTATTATCAGTTTATTAATGTATTTTTAGTGCATTACTTTATTAATGTAGCATATTATATTAATTCATTAATGATTATTGTATTAATTGAATTAATGTACTCATGATTATTGAGTTAATGAATGGATGCTTTAATGTAAAATTATAATACATTAATGTTTTGTATTTATGTAATAATGTTATAACTTAGTTTTAATGTATTTTTACTTTATTAACATATTAATACTTTAACAATGTATTATTTAATATTGTATTTGTTGGGTATATGTTATATTCTTTGAATATGTGTGTGTGGGCGCATCAGGTTAGTGAATTTTTCTATTTTTAGCAGTTTTCTAAATTAATCCCGGATTAAGGGATTAGGGTTTTGGTATCTATGGAATACCTAAAAACATTGTATATATTGTATGGTGAATGGTGAAATTCAAGATAATGAATATAATAAAGGTTTTCCCTGGTTGAGGGTTTCCAGTATAAATCTCTGTGTACTATGTGTATGAGCGATTGATTAATTTCCGTTTTACTTAAGAATCTATATGCATTGCTTTACTTCACAAGTTTAAAACTTACATGTCGTATCATAGTTCATTTTTGGCTTCAGAGGGATGCCTTTGTTGCTGAGGGGTTGGCTCGGTCTTGATAGATTAAGTTTATCTTGGGTCTGTGATAAACCTGGGTTTAGTGGGAGATTTTACAGTGGATATTCGAGTGTAGAAAAAGGAATAGCGAGCTCTTCTAGAATCGAGATAGAGAAGTTCAAAAGTAAAAAAATTGAGCTATGGAAGCTCAAGATGGAGGACCTTCTTGTAGGCAAAGAACAAGGGATCGTTGTGGATCCTGGTACAAAACCTACTGGTACACCGTCTACTAGCACATAGACTACTGGTACATAGCCTACTAGTACACAAACTACTAGTACACCACCTACTGGTATGTCAAAGGAATATTGGGAGAAGTTGGACAGAAGAGAAAGGAGTACTATTCGACTCTACCTGGAAGATTTAATGTTGTTGAATGTCTTGGGAGAATCTACAGCCAAGGAACTATGGGATAAGTTGGGGAATTTGTATCAATCAAAGTCCCTGGTAAACAAGTTGTTTCTTTGAAAGAAGCTGTATCATCTTAAGATGGAAGATGGAGATTCTATGATAGAACATATAAATGCCTTTAATACTCTGGTAAGTCAACTTGTCTCTGTTAATATTACAATTGCAGAAGAAGATAAGTGTATTACTTTGTTATGTTCTTTGTCAGACTCTTGGGATAATCTGGTTGTAGCAATTGGTAGTACCACTCAATCTACATTGAAGTATGAGGATGTAGTTGCATCCTTGTTATTTTAAGAGATGAGGCAAGAAAAGAATGGATGGTCATAGCACAGATGCTTTATTTGTAAGAGGTCGTACTCACGACATGAATCCTGGTAAGTCTTCGGGGGGATATCTAAATCTATATGTAGCTATAAGTCTCGAGGAAAATCTGTAAGGAAATGCTATAAGTGTGGTAAAATAGGGCATTATAAGAAAGATTGCAAGTCTAAGAAGGTTGATAAACCAAAGGGATCTGATAGTACCTCTTCCATAGAGGTGAAAACATCCATTGAAGAAGGAGGTGATGTTCACTTGGAATCTACAGGTACACATGTAGACCGTTATGTATGGTTGATCGACTTAGGTGCATCATACCATATGACTCCTCACAGGGAGTGGTTCTTTGAATATGAAAAATACGATGGTGGTGATGTATTCCTAGGAGATGATTCGACAGCTAAAATCATGGGATGTGGAAGGGTTAAGTTGTTGCTAAAAGATGGAAGGATTAGAACTCTCCTTGGGGTTCTACACATTCCAAAACTTGTCAGGAGCCTAATATCTGTAAGCAAGTTGGATGATGCAAGAGTGGATACTGTATTTGGTAAAAACACTTGCAATATGGTACGAGGAGAAATAGTGTTGATCAGGGGAGTTCGGTGTGGAACTCTTTACAAGTTGTTGGGAAGAACTTATACTAATGGGTGTAACAATTTTGTTTTCCTCGAGCAGATAAATGAAGGAGACAAGACCATTATCGTTCCTGAAAAGAAGACCATGTTGTGGCATCAAAGACTGGGGCATATTGGAGAAAAGGGCCTTCAAACACTACACGGTAAAGGCATGGTTGAAGGTATGTCTAATTGCACTTTGGATTTTGATTTCTATGAACATTGCATATATGGTAAACAGAATTGAGTAAGATTCCCATCTGGTGCTACAAGAGCAAAGGGGATCTTATAATTGATACAGAGTGATGTGTTTGGACCTGTGCCTATTCCATCACTAGGTAATTCTGTGTATTATGTTTCATTCATAGATGATTTCTCAAGGTACACATGGATTTATTTTCTTAGAAATAAGTATGAGGTATTTGATAAATTTAAAGAGTTTAAGGCTCTGGTAGAAAATCAGACAGAGAAGAAAATAAAGGTATTGAGAACAGATAATGGTGGAGAATTTTGCGGAAATGAATTCGAAGAATTTTGTAAGAAGTGTGGTATAACAAGGCATAATACTACTCCATACATTCCTCAGTAGAATGGAGTTGCAAAAAGGATGAAAAGGACACTGATGGAAAAAAAAGGAGCATGCTCAATGGTGCCAAGTTAGGACAGGATTTATGGGCAGAGGCTGTGGGTACAACATGTTACCTGGTCAATCGATCACCTTCATCAGCGTTGGATGATAAAACTCCACATGAGGTATGGTTTGGAAAGAAACCCTCTCTTCAACATCTTAGAGTGTTTGGTTGTGATTCTTATGTACATGTTCCAAAGGAAAATAGGAGTAAGCTAGATAAAAAGGCTGAAAAGTGTATCTTTATTGGTTATAAAGATGGTGTGAAAGGTTATAAGCTTTGGAACCCAGAAACCAAGAAGACTGTTTACAATTGAGATGTTGTTTTCAGAGAGGTAAAAGATGTGTCCAAACAAGAATTCCTACCAACGCAAGACGAACCTGAGAAAGTAGAGCTTGAGTTGGATGATGCAAAATTTGAATCATCTGAAGAAGAGGATGTAGAAGAAGAAGAAGAGCATCATACCCCAGTATTGAGGAGATCAGTGAGAGATAGAAGGAAACCAGAAAGTTATAGTCCACCTGATTTCCATTCCAATTTTTCTTTATCTATTATTGATGATGATCCCAGAACTGTCAGGGAAGCAGTGAATTCAAAGGATAGTAAACTCTGGAAGAAGGCCATGGTTGAAGAAATGGATGCCTTATATAAGAATGAGGCATGGGATATAGTTGATTTTCCAGCTGGAAGAAAATTTGTTGGTAGAAAATGGTTGTTTAAGAAGAATTTTAATGTAGAAGGAAAAGTGGAGAAATACAAAGCTCGGTTAGTAGAAAAAGGTTATTCTCAGGTAGAGGGAATTGACTTTGGTGATATTTTTTCTCCTGTTGCTAAGTTAAATTCTATTAGATTTCTTTTATCTATTGTTACTACTTTTGATCTTGAAGTGAAATAGATGGATGTGAAGACAACATTCCTACACGGGGATCTGGAAGAAGAAATCTACATGAAGCAACCAAAAGGATTTGTAGTAAAGGGAAAGAAAGAGATGGTCTGTAAGCTAAAGAAGTCACTATATGGTCTAAAGAAATCACCTAGGATGTGGTACCAAAAGTTTGACACATACATCCTTGGATTGGGATTTATGAGAAGCAAGGATGATCACTGTGTATATTCCAAGAAGGTTTGTAATCATTTCATTTATGTAGTGTTGTATGTTGATGACATGTTGTTGGTAGGAAATAACATGTATGTTATCAAGGAGGTCAAATCACAGCTATCCTCCAAATTGGACATGAAGGATCTCAGTGCTACTAAATTCATTCTGGGAATGGAAATTAAAAGAGATCGTTCAAACATGAAACTCTAGTTGAATCAGAGAAAATATGTTGAGATGATATTGCAGAGGTTTAATATGCATGGAAGTAAACCGATCAATGTTCCTATTCCTATAGGTGTAAAGTTATTTGCAGATCAATGTCCCAAGACACAGGAAGAAGAAGAGGACATTTCCCATGTTGCATATGCCAGTGCAGTTGGAAGTTTGATGTATGAAATGGTCTATACTAGACTGGACATTGCACATGCAGTGGGAGCTTTGAGCAGGTATATGTCAAAACCAGGGAAGGAAAATTGGACAACATTAAAGAGGGTCTTCAGGTATTTGCGTGGCACTACCAATTATGGATTGTGCTACCAAGGAAGACTAGGATTGGACAAAGTGGTGGATATACATGGCTTTGTTGATGCAGACTGGGTTGGAGATCTGGATCACAGAATATCTACAAGTGGGTATGTGTTTAACCTATTTGGAGGAGCAATTAGTTGGATAAGCAAAAGACAGGGGGGTGAAATCATGAAGGTGGGTTACACTTTTGCTTGTTTTATGACAAAAAAAACTGTATTTTCACAAGTTATTCAACTTCCGACATATAAAAGTATTTTTTTTATTTTGAATTTCACTTTACAGTAAAAACAAAACTTGTGA
>ML788496.1:304817-318130 GCA_009831015.1 Picea engelmannii
GTTTGAATTATGGGATATTATGAAATCTAATTCTATGTGGAAAACTTCGATGTTGATCTATCGGTATAGGGATACCAAAGTGAAATGATGATAGTATGCAATTATATGATGATAATGCATAGAAATGTATGAGTTGTGTTGCATACTGATCTGCAGGTTATGGGCTATGAAATAGCCAAGTGATAATGATGATGAAAGTGGATAACAAAACCACTAACCGAGAAACATTATGCTATAAATAATGTATGTGCAATTTATATTGATTTGGATGCATTGCTATGATATGTGGATTAGTGCATGATTTTGTTACTAACACTACCCAAAACCGAATAAACGATGACAAAACCTCCCACAACACAGTGCCCCTGTATGTTCCATTGTAGGGTGTTGACCCTGGTTATGTTAGGAGGGGTGGAGGCATTTCCCACCATGTATCCTCCATTGTAGGGTGTTGACCCTGGTTCTATTAGGAGGGGTGGAGGCATTTCCCACCGTGTATCCTCCGAAACCTAAAGTCATGGGAGGACGGTGCTAGTTCACGCTCCCCAAGACGTGTGATGATGACTGTCAGTTGCCTGCTAGGTAAGATTGGTCGAGATAGCGACACTTCCACTTACGGGTTCTATTTGGAGTTAGGTCAGTATAGCTGACGCTCCAAGATAGTCTAGCAGAGGATGGATAGGAATGGAGTTGGAAGTAGGTTAGGGAGGAAGGATGAGTAGTAATAGTTGTGACTATGTGGAGATCTGTCATGTGGTGGAATTTGATAAAAAAAAATGTGTATATTCATTATTATGTAACTAAACCACAGTTGTTTAAAATAAATTATGGAACTGGACAATTGTAATTAAACAATTTCTCACACCATTAATTGCTTGTTGTCTTTTATAAAAGACTAGTCTTGCTGATTGGATTGAATGCATACATAAATTATTAAAGGATGACAGTTTGATTATTAGTATGTGCATGAGATTTGCATGTACTAGCTACACATGCATTTCTTGTACATATACACTAGTATGTATGAGCTTTCTTGACTTACTTACTGATAATGTCAGTTACTTGTTGTGAATGTGTGAACCATGGTCTTTTCCTTTGTACCATCAGGTACCTTAAACTTCGGGACGAAGTTTCTTGAAGGGTGGGTGTATGTAACGACCCTAATTAAATAAATATTTAAATATTATAAAGTAAAATTAATTAAAGAAAATAATTGTGATTAATTAAGTAATACTTAATTAAAAGATCACATTTAATGACCTGAGAAATAAATCTTAAAAGATCAATGAAAAATGTTTAAAAATGGTTGCATATGCAGAGAGGGAGCCTATGAATCTTGAGAAGATAAAATATTTAAGGAGGGAGAAGGGACATGCACGGAGGGTGGTTGGAGGAGTAACTGCATGAGTCGGCGAAGGAGGGATAAGGGAAAGGGGAAGGTTGGTGGGAGGATCGTTCGACAGAGGGGAGATTTTCTGAGGACTTTTGGACTTGTTGTGAGCATAGAGTTGGGGACTGTGGCTTTTGATTAGGGGAGGCACTGAGTTGCTGGAGGTTTTGGGCACGGAGGGCCAGGATATCCGTATATATCCTGGAGCTAGGTAGTTTTCCTAGTTCGCAGGGAGGACAATAGTTTTGGGCAGTTATTTTCCTGTTTGTGGCAGGATTGATCTGAGGAGCAGGTAGCAGGAAGGCAACAGCAAGGCACAGAGACAACAGAAATTAGCATCAGAACTAGGTACTTTGTTAAGTTATGTATTTATTTATTTCTTTCATGAAATCGGTATTTATTGATAAATCTAAGTTATTGAAGTTGTTGTTATGAGAATCACTATTTTGCTAAGAAGTTATTGTTTCAGTTTACCAAATAAAATGTTTATGAATCTTAATGAGGTTTAGAATTATATGGTTGTTACAGTTTGTGCTTGGAGATACTGTAAGGGTTGGTGATCTGTATGCATGATTTTTTCCTTCCCTAACAAGTAATGCTTCCATTTTTTCACTCTCTGAACTAATACATACAACTATTTATCATATGTAGGATAGTTAACAATAGCTTGGTTAAAAGTTTCATAGTGGTAACAGATAGGCTTATGATACTGCATCAATACTTCACTCGTGGCGTAACCACTGACATATTTCTCGATCTCAAATGGTTGTTGAAGATTCAACAATGCTAATATTGGTGTTGTACTGATATTTTCCTTCAAAGTGTCGAAGGCATTTTGTTGCTTTCCTACCCATTGAAAAGTGTTCATCACACTGGTCAAGGCATGCAAAGGGGCTGCAATAAATGAGAAATTTGTGATGAATCGCCTCTAGTACTGAAGTGCACCCATGGAACTTCGTACTTCAATTAATTTTTTTGGCTCATGCCAATTTACAATTACATCAATTTTTGAATGATCAATTTTCAATTTTCCTCCTCCTATAATATGACCTAAGTACACTAGTGCATTCTTTCCAAACTCACATTTGGACAATTTTACATATAAATTTTCCCTTCGCAAAGTATCCAATACTTTCTTTACATGTCGCACATGTTCATCCCAAGTCCCACTAAATATAAGAATTCCATCTAAATACACAATTACAAAGTCATCTAAGAATGGCCTGAATACATCATTCATTACATGCATGAAGGTCGTTGGGGCATTACAAAGCCCAAACGGCATAGCTAACCACTCAAATAGACCCTTTTTGGTTTTAAAGGCAGTTTTCCATGAATCCTGTTCTGCAACCCTCATCTGATGGTAACCACTGCGCAAATACAACTTAGTGAAATAAACAACATTCTTTAATTGATCAAGTAAATAATCTATACGAGGAAGAGGGTATCGATTTTTCACCATGATTTTGTTTAAGGCTCGATAATCAACACAAATTCGCCATGTTCCATCCTTCTTTGGCACCATCACAATTGGAGAACCGCAAGGATATGAACTAGGTCTGATGACCCTTTGGTCCAACAAGTCTTGTACCTGTTTCTTGATTTTTGTCATCTCTACAATCGACATTCTGTACATTACCACATTAGGAATGGGAGATTCATGTTGAAGATGAATTTCATGTTGGATTTCCCTCTTAGAAGGTAATCCATCTGGTTCCCAAAATACCTAATCATAATTAGAAACAATATCAATTAATTCTTCCTTACGGGAAGGATCACATCCTTGGAAGGCGTCAAATATTCCAACATCATTTTCTCTTACAACCATGAGTACATATATCTTATTAGTGTTTATGATTCTTTTCATCTGTCCTACACTAACACGTGTTGTGTTAACCTTCATGATGTGGGCTCTAACAATATATTCCACTCCCCCTTTAGAAAGGTGATATTTGTTCTTATGACGAATTAAGATTGCTTGTTTATCATAAAGATATAGACTCCCCAACACTATACCACATATATCAAGTGAAACAACATCCAAATCAACTTCATCAACCAATTTTGAAGCAATAGCAAATCTAACCCTACACTGCTTGGCGACATTAAGTTTTTCTTTGTCGCATACCCAACCAAGAGGATAAGGATTTGAATGTGGTTTTGTTTCAAGACCCATTTTTTTGACAAGTGTCTCAGATATTAAGTTAAATTAGGAATCCAGATCAAACAAAGTATCAATATTAGTATGCTTATATACAACACTTATGTGAAATAATTCATTCATGTTTCTTTCATCATCATGAGATTCATTAGTGGAACTTGAACTAGCATGAAGGGAATATTTACCTTGTACTCCAACCGCTATGATCTTTTCATCATCTCCTAAATCAGAACCAAGATCTTGTTGCAGTGTAGCAATGGTCTTTGTCTTCCCCTTTCCATTGAATTGCTTTGGTTTCTTCTCCAGATGTAGTTTCCAACAGTGCTCATCGCCGTGTCCATATTTCTTGCAATGAGTGTAAGATGGCTTTCCTTCTCCCTTCTTTGTAGTGGCGGTCTTTTTGTCCTTTCTTTTAAAATTTCCTTTAAACTGATTATGTGGGAACTTGAAAGGCTTGCTTGTGGGATTGTCTTGAACATTCTTTCCTCTGTTTTCAAGGTGAGTAGCTTGCACAAAAACTTCGTCAACACTGGCGGGGTTAAACAAAAGTAAACTATGATGAATATAACTCTGAAGTGCGCCAATATACTTCATTAAAGTTTCATAAGAATCTAAAGGAATGTTTAGTGCAAGTGCTTTGTTCCTAAATTCTCCCATGAAACTTTGTACTGTTTGACCTTTACTTTGTTGTAAGGTTTTCCATTCCATCATTTCTTTATGTAAACAACCCAATGGATAAAATTGCTTCCTTATTGCTAATTTAAATCCTGACCATGAGGAAAGAATATTACCACACTTACTTATGTCCTGAAGCTTTCTCTCTCACCATACGAGAGCAGTGCCTTCCTCTTCATCAATCTATTGTCCATGGTAATATACTTCAACCTGTCGGATCCAATTATCTATCTTTTCAGGATTAGCATATCCATTAAACATAGGTAAATGAAATTTTACATCAAGATTTAATAATGGCTTCTTAAAAGAGGCTTTATGATTAGCATTAGAATGATGAGAATGATCATAGGAAGAACAATTAGAACTTGATGGTGAAGATGGAGGCTCAGGAGGGTCTCCTCCAACCCCTTGGTTCACTAAAGCATTTTCATATGCTTTTGCTTCCTTTTTCTTCCCTTTCTTCTTCATCCTCTTCTCGTAGTCTCCATACATTTGCTTGACCTTTTCTGACATGCGATAGAAGACCATATGGAATTTTTTCTCTTGTTCATCATGCTTTTCCTCTTCATCCATTTTCTTCCTTCGGGATGCACAACCAATCTCTGGGTTAAAAGTCTTAAGTGTCCCTTCCCCCTTGTTTATGCTTGGCCCTAATAATCATTCACACTCAACAATTCAAGTCAAAGATGACTACTCTAATACCAACATTATGCATGATATTTTCATTGATGTGACTTATTAAATAATTGTATTAAATGAGCATAAATTGAAGTGCACCATAAAGAAGGAAAATCTCAATAATAAAGAGACATAAACATCAAATATGAACACAAAAAACTTGATAACGAAGGTCATCCCTGATGGACTAGGTCATCCTTTTTATTAACTCAACAAAAGAATTTGGAAAAATACATAAGTATACCTCATTCTGGATTAAGCTGCAAAAGTTTTTCTTAGATCAGAAAACATACAACACCATTGAATTCTTGGCATCCAATTACCCAAAAATAATTGTCTCCATGCCTTAATATGACTCTGGCACTCATAGGTCCATGAGAAATCTCGTCTCGATTTCTTTGTCTGTAACCTGCAATTAGTTCTCTAAAATTTCATCGTAAAATGTGCCTGGTCGTACCGTCGCACGCCCTGCCCCTCCCTCCATGCATAGGATAAATCATGTTTTTAAATAATAAAATGGGCGGAGTTAGCAACGTGGTCTATTGGCCTAATGGTTGGTAGATATTATTAAGAGCTTGGTGGTTAGGGAGGTCTCGAGGTCGAACCCACGGGCCTCCCCCTTTTAGCTAATGGTTATAACTGCACGGTATGGTGGTGCTAACCACAAAGATTGTTGCCAAATATAGAGGATCCTCTAGATATGGTGGGATTGACCACCAAATTTGGTGGACTAGATATTATCTACAATGGATAGTTGGTGGATTTGTTAGCAAATTAGACTAATTTGGCGGTGCTGCTATTCTGGCGGATCGATTGGCCTTCTGCAAAACCAGTGATTTTTTTTTTTTTTTGGAAATTTGGTTGTTATCCCTCATTGGGAATTTTCCCAATGCCACATGGCGGCCATTCATTGGCCCACATCACCTACTTAAACAATCAACTGCCATGTCACCTACTTCCTAGTCATCTTTCCACATGAACTAGCAAGTAGCTGTACAGATGCCACGTTTCTGCCACGTTCTGTATGACCTGCCATGTGGCTGTACAGAATTCCACGTGGCACTTTTCCATTGGTCCACATACTGATTGGAAACTGCCAAAAATGGGTGACATGTGGCAGCCTCTAGTTTTTCCACATCATCATGTTGATGTCATCATGAAATGTGTCGATCTCTTACTATGCCATGTACCCTATATTGATGTTGACGTCAGCAGTACAGAAGTTGACTCATCCCTGTTGACTGGGCTAGGTTGACCAGAACTTTGACCGTGAATATATTTCGATCGATAACTCTGTTTGATGAACCATTTACTTCGTTGGAAAGATTACGATGCGCTCTTTGCGATGATGCCAATTTTGCTAAGTTTTGAGGACTTTGCATTTTTTTCCCTTTTTCCACCTATTAAGGCCATTATGAGCTTCTCGAGGAACTTCTGAGGATTCTGAGTTAACCTTAGGCCTATATGGATCATTTTGGATCACTCATGAATTCCAAAACTCTAAACATCCAAAAACCTAACCCTAGGAGGTGAAACACCAAAAGTCATGTGGGCCCCTATGGATAAGTTGATACCTCAACTTCTCAGGGTCATAAATTTTGCATACAACCTCTGTTTTAGGTGTGTGATAGCTTGTTGGAAATGTATTTCAAAGAACTACACATTAAACCATCAAAATATGACTTCATCTAGAGGTTGACTATGGCGAGCCAAAAACACTTTTCTTGGGCCGCCAAAATGGCCCTAGAAGTACAACAAGATGTGCTGACATGAAAAAATACAAAATAAGCCAGTTGGATTAGGTGACAGGCCACCAATATCCACCTGGAAGATGTGTAGGGCTTCAAACATCCCCAAAGGTGTAGAACCCATAATTAAAAAGAATTACAGAAGAACGGGATGAACTAAAAATGGACAAGAGGAGTCGTGATGCAGGAGCATCTCTCCATGTCATCAGCCAACCAGCAGCCACACCAGCAAATTCAAATCGCACGCTAAAAGAGAGGTGCAGTCCTCATTTAAATTTGAAATGAATGTAATTGAATGTATTAGGCTGGTGAGCCAGGAAAGCCATGCCTTTGTACATGCGTTAGATAGGATCAGCTTTAATGCAGATCGACTGAGATCTAGATCCATACACTGGACTAGACAGCCATTGATTGTAATTTATTAGAGTAGGTGAACCTGGAGGGAAGCGCTCGATGAGCCCCTCAGGTAAAAGAGATTTTCAGATCTCATTTTGGGATATAGGTGGAAGAGAAGAGCCAGAGAGAGCTCGAGAACACTTTGTAAATTCAGGCATTTGCCATTGTTAATATAGCAGAGCAGTTTTTTCCTGCAATTTCTGTATGTTATATGGATGTCTGTGTGTGTTCTCTATGTGTGTTGTGAATGTATGATTGTTGATGCATTCTGAAGGAGTCTGTTTGATTTCCAAGGTTGAAGGTCTTTGAGGCTTCACACCAGGAGGGTATGATAGAACACTGTGGGTTCTGAGAGCCATGCACAGAGGTTGCACTTCTGAGCTCTGAGGAGTCAGACAAACATGTGTTGAGGCACAGAAGCTGGAATCATCGACTTGGAAAGAAGACCTCAAGGTTGCTGAATACCTTGGAGGCAATGTTGTGTATTTGAGACACAGTTGTAGACAGAATCACTGAGGATTCTGTAGAAGTTTTTCCAGGTGGGCATCGAGCGTAAGCATGAGGTGTTGAAGGTAGAACTCTGCGAGAGTTTGAAAAAGTTTTGCCAGGTGGGCAGAGATGAAGACTTGGGACCATCTGAAGGTCTCATAAAGAGTTCAGTTCAGCAAGGATTGCTGATGAAGATGGGATCGGTTGATCTCATGGTCTTCCAGGGAAGCAACGAAAGCATCCCATATTGCCAGGTAGGCAGGGATAAGCAGATGAATTTGGATCAGCCAGAGGAGCTGACAGAGCAAATGAGACTGTCTGATGGTCACATAAATTCAGGGATGAATTCAAATCAGCAGGTGCAACTTACAGAGGAGGAGAACCAGAATGATATTCTGATGATTGGGGGAATACAAGTATTCCTACCATTTTCCCAGGAGGAGGCAGAAAATTCTGTTGTAGATGGTGCAACAACAGAAGAACAGTCACAACTGGAGATGACTGTCAAAAGGGGAATGGAGAAGACTTTGGGAGCTACCCAAGCAGATGAAGAAAATGAGCATTCGGTGGAATGTCTCAACACATTCAGCCAGGAAGCTGAAGAGACTGCAATATGGGAGTTTGCAGCAGGAGCAGAAGGGGAAAATGATCATTCCAAGGAGTGGCTTGATATTTTCAGCTGATAATCTTAAAACACTGCAGCACGAGAGCTTGCAGCAGCATATGAAGAAAACATGAACAACATATGTTTTGCTGAGCTGTGGTAGCAGATGGAAGCCCTGGAAGAGAGGGTAAAAGTGCAGGGCATGCACATCCAATAGGTGAAGTTGGAAATAGATGAGGGAGGCATGGGAGATCATAGTGATCTTCCCGATGGCCAAGAATTTTTGCAGCTAAGGAGACTGCAACAATAGGGCCAGCCATTGGAGCAGCTGGACCGAGAGATAGAGGACATCAGAAGGCTGATGTTGAGATCAGTGCACGCTACCAGTGAAGAGAAGCTGGGCAGAGAAAAGGCAGCAGCAGCAGCAACGCAGCGGAAGAAACAGCAGCAGTAGAATGGAGTATATGAAAAGCTCCAAAGACTGGTTTGGGATCCAGGAGGATTCCCACAGCTACAGGGGAAGCTCATGAGAAAGAGCTCATGATTTTTGCAGCTGTGGAGTATGATGTAGGAGCATCTCTCCATGTCATCAGCCAGCCAGCAACCACGCCAGCGAATTCAAATCGCACGCTAAAAGAGAGGTGCAATCCTCATTTAAATTTGAAATGAATGTAATTGAATGTCTTAGGCTGGTGAGCCAGGAAAGTCATGCCTTTGTGCAGGCGTTATATAGGATCGTCTTTAATGCAGATCGACTGAGATCTAGATCCATACGCTGGACTAGACAACCATTGATTGTAATTTATTAGAGTAGGTGAACCTGGAGGGAAGCGCTTGATGAGCCCCTTAGGTAAAAAAGATTTTCAGATCTCATTTTGGGAGATAGGTGGAAGAGAAGAGACAGAGAGAGCTCGAGAACACTTTGTAAATTCAGGCATTTGCCATTGTTAATATAACAGAGCAGTTTTTTCCTGCAATTTCTGTATGTTATATGGATGTCTGTGTGTTCTCTATGCGTGTTGTGAATGTATGATTGTTGATGCATTTTGCAGGAGTTTGTTTGATTTCCAGGGTTGAAGGTCTTTGAGGCTTCACACCAGGAGGGTGTAATAGAACACTGCAGGTTCTGAGAGCTGTGCACAGAGGTTGCACTTCTGATCTCTGAGGAGGCAGACAAAGATGTGCTGAGGCACAGAAGCTGGAATCATCGACTCAGAAAGAAGACCTCAAGGTTGTTGAATACCTTGGAGGCAGGGCTGTGTATCTGAGACACAGTTGTAGATAGAATCACTGAGGATTCTGTAGAAGTTCTGCCAGGTGGGCATCGAGCATAAGCATGAGGTGTTGAAGGTATAACTCTGCGAGAGTTTGAAGAAGTTCTGCCAGGTGGGCATTGAGCGTATGCACAATGGTGCGAAGAGAAGAACTCGACTGTGAGTTCAAGGAGAAGCAGAATCACTAAGGATTTTGGAAGGGCTCTACCAGGTGGGCATTGAGTGTTCTGTGGAGAAGATACTCCGCCAGAAGGGCATCAATAAAGTGTGCAGACAAGCACAAACAAAAGAGAAGAGAACTCTTTGAGTTCTACTACTTGAAGGAAGAATCCACTGAAGGATCTTCACTGGGTTGTTGAACACCCAGAAAGAATCAGCAAGAGGTTGCTCGAGCGAAGGAGAGCCAGGAAGGCATTTTATTCTCCATCTATGGGAGGAGGAAAGAAGCCAAAATCCTGTAAGGAATCTGAGTGTTCGAAGAAGCGCAGAAGGAATAGCGTTAGGGAGAACGCATGGCAAGGCTCAAGGTTGTAGAGCTCACAGAGGAAAGAAGTAAAGGTCGAGGCCTTTGGAACCTTGGAAATTCTCCCAAGGCAGGAAGAAAGCGCAATAGCTCAGGAGGAGTGCAGAGAGGGAGAATTTATCTAAGCCGTCAGATCTGGAGTGGAAATATCGTCAGCCGTCATATTGAGCGGGAGTTGCACAGGGTTTAGCAGTTGGGAAATCGACCATCGGGAAATCGGGATTCTCGAGGTCATGAGAATCGGGACACCAACAACCGCGAAATCCCGACGAGGATCTGGATCATTCGTTTGGGAGCGGACGTGTGTCACGAGATTACCCACATCGGGGACTTAGGCACTGGAGGTTGGAAGAGGAAGTCATTCGACTTCACGAGTGGCGAAGAGGCGAGAGCTCCGTGTTGTGGGGCCTAGCTGATGTCATATCGGATATCGGCACACAATAACGGTGTGGGGCCACAGGAGTCGGCCAGCGGACAAGTGGTACATCGAATGTCAGGAGTTCATGAGTAGAAGAGCTGAGAGCTTGGTGTCAAGAATCGTGAGACGCGAGGCCATGAAGCAGCGAAGGGGTGAGAGGATCAGTAGCCATCCATCTAAGGAGGACAGGTGGCAGAGATCGAGAGATCTCATGAACTCGGGAGTTCACAGGGTGAGAGCCCAAGCATTGGGTACTCGAAGTCGTGAAGACGCGAGGAGCGAGGAGAAGAATAGTCGTTGGATCTGGGCCATAAGAGGACCATCGGATTTGCACGTGGGATCGTGTATCGGGGTCTCGTGAGGAAAGAATCGAGGATTTGGCCACAGAGATCGCGATATTGAGATAAGCGATATTTTGAATGTTGGAGGATAGTGTGGGCCATAGCGAAGTCACGATAGGAGGTAAGGCCACAGTCGCGGAGGTAGTGGTCATATGGTGAGAGCTAAGCCAGGAGGGACAGCACGTGGAGAAAAGTGCGCATCGGAGAATCAGGAGTCGGGAGTTCAAGCGAGCAGAGACTCTTGAAAGCAGAAAGTCTGAAACCTTGAACCTCGATAGTGAGTCGGGGAAAATCCACAGCTAAGTGCAGAAGGCGTGTGGAGATGAAATAAGGACCTGTGGATCGGGTTTTTAGTAGAGGATTCTAGCAGGGAATCTAAAGAGTCGCTTCGGCTCAGAAGGGGATTTAGAACGATCCTATGAGCAGGCAAGGAGTTGTTGGAGGAGGGCGACATCGCCTGCATCAAGTCGGTTGGAATAGGTGGGTGGCCACCAATATCCACTTGGATCACCATCTCATAATACTTTTTTTTAATGTTTATGACCTTATCCCCACTGGTAGTGACCCTAAACTTTTAAACCATGTGAAAACCAACCTTAAGAAGAAATTTGAAATGATCAACTTACAATATTTTCACTATTTCCTTGGCCTCCAAGTTTCACAAACCAAGGAGAGAAATTTTTTTCTCAGTCTAAGTATGCTTGTGACCTTCTTCGCCACTTTAACATGGATGATTCTAAACCATATCCTTATCCCTTCCATCCTGGACTCAAACTTACTGCCACTTGTACTTCTCTTGAAGTTGATGCCATTTTGTACCATTAGTTAGTTGGTAGCCTCTTATATTTGACAAATATTCATCATGACATTTCCTTTGTTGTTGGTCTTGTTTCCCAGTATATGAAAACACCCCATGAAAGCCATTGGAAATTAGATAAAAGGATACTTCAGTATGTCTGGGGTACATTTTAGTTTGAGATACACTACAACTCAGGGGGGACTCCTTTATTGGTTGGTTTAACTGATTCAGGTTGGGTAGGTGATCCTGATGATCAAATGTTTAGTGCAGGTTATGTTTTCAGCCTTGGTTCAGGACCTGTCACTTGGGCCTTTTAGAAACAACAAGATATTTCTTTTTCTTTTGAAGAAGCAAAGTACCAAGCAGTAGTTAATGCAATTCAAGGAGCCTTGTGGATTTGACAGATCCTTTCAGAGTTTGGCTTCCAGCAGCAACATCTGACCACCCTTTGGTGTGACAATGAGAGTGTCATAAATATCACCAAAGATCTAATTCAACATCAGTGTAGCAAACACATCGAGTTACACATGCACTTCATCTGAAAGCTCATTCATGATCAATTTATTGAAGTGCTCTTTTTCCTATAGAATATCAAGTTGCAAACATTTTCATAAAGTCTCTTACATAAGTGAATTTCTCCAAACTTTGATCTATGTTAGGAGTTTAGGAAATTTTCATTAATGATTTATAGGCTCTAATTCCAACTTCCTTATCTTGTTGTGTCTCTTTTGTAAATCCTTCAATCATATCCCAAGTTGTTCTTAATGTGGGAAGTTATGGTATTTAGACACTTAGGAATTAGTTAAGATCAACTTGGACCAATGTGTCGTTAGTTGGAAGTATTTTTCTTTAGTATGCATTAGTATGTATTTGTAGTTAGGTAATATGATGATCACAATATGTCCCTGACATATAGTGATCCGACGACTCATATTCTCCTCAATATTAAAAGCTACATTGGTTCATGGATTAACACTGGATTGGTCCATGATATAAATTTAAAGAGCATGGAGGGTCATTTTTCGATGAATTATTGTTAGAAAATATCTATTAAATCTCTCTATAATATTTTATTTTGTATTAATAAATTGCTCCAAGTGGCCACATTGGTTGGGGTCGTGGATGTTTCCCCATAGGGGTTTTAACACGTAAAAAAAACAGTGTGTTGATATTTGATCTGGTTGTGTGAGGGGTTACTGAAGGTGTTTTTCCTATGTTGGAATACCTATTTTTTCAAGTAGGGTCTGCAACCCCCCTAGTTGAGCCAACAAATGGTTATGTTATTTATTGAAATAATGTAACTGCAAAGTGTATTCTAATTATTATTGTTGTATTATTCATTATATTAATCCCCTGTTGCGGATTGATCATGTCGGCTATTGTAAAAGACCAAATCCCCTTTTGCGGATTGGTCAAAACATAATTGTAATAGGAAGAATAAGAAGTCGGCCCTAGAATATATTAAAGGGGCCCCATAATATATTAAAGGTGGTTATAACCACCCAGAAGAAGAAGTCAGACCTGCTAGTGACGAGACACCTCCATCAACATGTGCCAGAGTTGTATAAATAAGGAGGCTAGCACCTCATTTAGACACACACTCACTTGTTCATTTGAGGAGCAAGTTTCAGAGCTCCATTTGGAGAAGAGAGAGAGAGAGAGGCGCATTCTTGGGAGAGGACTTTCTATATTTGTTTGAGTTATCTCTTGGCATTGTATTGGCTATCTATAATAAGGATTTTTGCTTGGTTTTCTCCCCCATGAGGGTTTCCCAGGATAAATGATGCATCTCTTGCGATTGTGTATTTCTCAGTGAT
>ML788496.1:327064-343106 GCA_009831015.1 Picea engelmannii
AGTCACAAGGAACTTCTATAACTGAAAAAGTTAATAGAACATTTTAAGTTATATTTGAAACCTGCAATATTCTTGATGAGGAAATACTTGAAAATATTTCTTGGAATTCGTAATTTTGAGAAAGTCCTAATAGACATCCATACTAGAGTCCATAAATGGGTAGTGTGGCATGAGAAATTCTATTTTTATATCAAGTTCAAGCTAATGTACCTCAACTCCTTGGATGATATGCTCACAAGGGAGCACCCATAGCCAATTCTTTCTATGCTATCTAGAGGAGCATCATCATCCAGAGACAAAGGTAAAATAAATGAAGAAATTACAAAGATAAAAGAAGTCTTAGAAGTTGTGCGAAGACAAAAAGACAAAAGAGATCATAAAAAGAAAAAAATGTTATGTGTAAAAGAAATGATGGAACAAGTTGAGTTGCTTAATCTTGTTACTAGAGATGTTGCTAAGAATTATATGTCAAAAATTCTCATATAAGAGACTCAAATCTCTCCATTCAAAATCCATATTTTAGAAAAGTGGGAAAGGACAATCTTATTTGGTTTGTCAAGAGCTCAAGAAAATATTTGATGAAAATGACCTTTGCTACCGCAACATAGGATTAGGAACTCTCACATGGGAGAGTTAGGCTTTAATCATGAAACTAGTAAATGAAAAGGGAGAGGTAGTAATATTTGAAAAAACACAGAATCTCTCCAGGAATCCATGGAATGGATGGACCAAAGTCTTTTTCGATAAGTTTTGTACAAGAAAAGAATAGACACAAAGGAATTCTAACTTCATACTACATCTCCATGCCGACTTTACTAGCTACCAGACATTATGAATGGTTCAAATTTAATCTTAAATCCATTGGGAACCATATTTCAAAGTTAGAATCTTCAATATGAATGGTTCAAATATAATCTTAAAGCCATTGGGAACCATATTTCAAAGTTAGAATCTTCAAAGTTTATTTCCTTATATAAAATTGATTAAAGATCAAGAAGGAAAATTGTTGGGAACGGCTCAACAAGAAGGATAATTAAGGATAATTAAATATCAACGTTTAATCCATATTTGAGGGGCAATTCTATTGCATCACTCATGGTATCTTTTGCAAGGTTTTGATGTTGTTGAATCTTTTTCATATTTTCTTTATCCTTTACTAGAATTCTATGAAGGAGATGACCCTATCAAAGAAAATGATGATGACATGCATGCAGATTGTACGTGTGGAGAACCTCAATGTATTTGTTTTAATGATTCCATACAACTTGAAAATAGAGCATCATGAAGCAAGGTGGTCCTTTGAATAACCACCTAAATCAATATAAAAGGAGATTCATATCTCCATAACTTTGTAATAGATAGATTGTAATCTTTATGTATATATTCCTTGTTGGGATTTTGTCTGTGTTGTGGGCTACGTCTTAAATAGCTCCATTGTGTAAGATTCAGTGTCATGTCTACATATCACTAACAAGAGAGATAACATGTGGAATCCCCACATGCCCCAAATCTTAGTAAGTGGAATTTCTTTTGACTCGTTAGTGTTAGTTTTAGGTAACCATATATCGATTCTCCAATCTATATATTGCACCCCTCACCTCTCATTTGGGTATCAGGTCATAGAGTTTGATACTTGGAGTATGCTCTCCCTCTGTGCGTTTGAGCGATCTTAAGGATCATAAACAACTCTAAGATCTGTATATAAGAGTATGTAATCTTATAATCTCCTCAAAACAACATGTCAATCCTAAGAATTTAAATGGTCAAAGATAATTCCATCATGGATTATGAACACTACGTATATATACTTAAAGATTCATGTCTCATGTTTTGTGTCTAAAGTTACAGTTTCTAAAACAAAAATATTCTGCAATGTGCAAGTGGAAAAAAATATTGTTCTTTTATTTATTTTAATAAATCTTAAAAAATCCTTAAATAATTAAAAAATGATCATTTTTAAAACACAACAATATATGCACTCTTTATTATCCTTTCCATATACTCTCTAAATGAACTTTAAAATGATTTAATAAAAAAACACTAATTAATAATGATATTTCATTGCATTTTAAAAATAATCTAAAAAAAAAATGCAATGTGATAGGTGATATAAAGAATCTACTAAAAATGCCAACCCAAATAAACTAAACTAAACTAATGATACATATACATGTTTATATACTATGTACATAGAGTTGCAATTTTTTTTTTTAACTTTCCAAATATTATTTAATTATATATTATTTAAATAATTAAATGTAAAGATGCAATGAAGAAAAAATAAGACCAGGATTATTTTTTATTGTTTTTAATATAATTTTTATAAAACATTTATTAAACCTTAAAAACAATGAATATGCAAAAAAAATTATTATTTTTAAAAAACAAATAAAAAAAAATGTTATTTAAAAAAAAACATGGATCCGCTAGGATGCAATATAATTCATTTCGCTATTAATCCCTGCCGTAAGCGTAGAGGGACTATAGCAATCGATAAATCGTTGACTGCATATTACTTTGTCCTTTGACCCGAAATATTTGCACAATACCTATTGTTGGAGCTATGGAAATAAACGCATATATTTTTATATAATAAAAAGTAACATATATGTACTGATATGATTGGATAAGAGATTTGAGATCTTATTGTCGGCTTCACTATTCCCAATGTACTATATGGCAACATATCCAAAGTTTTTCTCGTAGTCAATATGTTTTAATCATATATTTTTCCTGTATCTTGCTTCAAGGTTGATTAATGCTAGAATTAGTTTGAATGTTTGCATTAGCATTTTCTGCTACCCGAATATATCCACAAGTTTTGATATGTAATAAGCATATTGGAAAGTTTTGATATCCAAGCTTTGTAGTCATTGAGAATTCCAAAGTTTATAGTGTCTTTGGCGGATGTATATTTCTTGAAATGTATTAACACTTATCCGAGATGCATCAATAGGACTGACTACATAAATGTTCACATGACGCGACGTTTTGCAACACCCCTGACAACTTAAATGTTTGCATTCCGCAAGGTGCTTAGACAGCCTGAGAGTCTTAAATGTTTATGTAAATACGGTTCTCGGAGTACATTTTTCCTCAAAATTTTCTATACAGTTACAGTAAATTTTCACTTGATTGTCTACCGCCAGTTCAATAGCCATTATATGTTTCATCCTTGTTCTGCCATTGAAGCTACATACATTGTTTACTGGTTCACTGACTGCTTCTTCTTCGTTGGTTTGTCGGTTGTTGCCATTGTATGGTTCATCCTCGTAATCGTTGAGGCTACATACATTGTTTACTGGTTCGGTGAGTGGTTCTTGTTCGTTGGTTTCTCGGTTGTTGCTTGTTGTTGTTTTGCTGGTGATTCGAGTTGTGCTTGTACATTTCATCGTTTCAGAGTAAGTTTGGATGATGTGGTTTCATTTTGTATTCCTTGTTTGTTGTTTAGTTTGCAGTTTGCAAGTAAGAATGTTTGCTTATTTGTAGTCGCATGTTCCTTGTGTGTTTCCGATTCCTTTTCTGTTTGGGTTGCAGTTTCGTAATCGTTGGAGATACATATGTTGTTCACTGGCTCGATGGTTCTTGCTGGTTCGTTGGTTCCTGGGTTGTTGGTTCTGTTTGTTTGGCTGGGGTTTGCACTTTTTGGTGCTAGGGGTGAAGTTCGGCCTCTTTGTGCTTTCTCGCTGGTTTGGTCCTTGTTGGTTTCTTTTCTTTGATTTGGCCTTGCAGGGTTGGGGTGCAGCAGCAGTGGTTGGATCTTTTCTTTTTTCTTTTTTTTTTTGATTGTTATTGTTTTGTTTGGGGCACTTTCGATGTTCATCCCCTGCACCCACCAGTGGATATGTAACTTTTTTATTTTCCATGTCTTCCGGAGTCGAGATCTATTATTCTGTGAGATTTTCTGGGTGTTGCAATCCTACCATGAAAGAAAATAATTGCATGCAAAATTGTTTGAGGATTACATGTGAAGTTACAATACCCGTTGTTTTTTTGTTGGAATAAAGCATATGTATGTAGGGTACATTTATAAACCATGTATGGTCAGATGTGTGGATATGACATGACATGTCCTTTCTCCTCTACATAGACTGGTGTGCACATGATGAAATTTGTGTTGTTCTTGACATATGATATCTGCAACAAAGATTCTGCAAGATTATATGTTCATGTCTGGAAGCATGTGTGGGTAATTAGCCACGGAAAACTGAGAACTTGTATTGTGTGCAGAACAGTTTGTGTAGATCATTAATAACATGGCTAGAGGGCATATGTGGATAAATTCCCAGGGAAAAGAAGAAATCGTTTAGATGCGGCCATGCAGTTGCGTGATATTTTGTGCCTTGTAATATATTTTGGCCAGGGAAAAAAATTGTACACGTTTCCAACCATGGATAGAGAAGAACAAAGGTTCATGTTTCTGCCTTTGTCGACTGTTCGTTGAGTCAGTTTTTCTCTATGTACATATTTCTTGTTCTCTGTTGAATACCAGCTTCCATTGATGTTCATTAAATTTTGTGGGTTCCCAAATTGAAATAAACAGAGTAGTTGGAGAAAAGGAGAGAGTCTCCACTGCATCGACTGAAGAAGATATAGAAAGGTGCATGCTTGTACTGTTGTTTCGTATTGCACTATTTTTTATTTCATTTATGGTCTGGATATGTGTTAAGCTAGTTGTGTGCCTTCCTACATGGTAAGTTTTCTTGGTCGCATACGTTTATTCCTGCATATTAAGCTAGTGCATGTTTGTTGTGTTTGCGCTGCATTGTTGCATTTAAACAAACAGAATGGCTGGACAGGACGAAGGACTCTTTGGCGGGTAAATAGACCTATTTATTTTTTGTTTTACATGTCTATTTTCAAAATAACTTGTCTTCCTGTCCATTGCATCTTCCGTGTTACTACCTTGGAAAAAACAGGTTGCTTGGGTAGGGAGATGAATTCTTTTGTGTAGAAGCAGAGGTTTCTATGGTATAATCTTCTAAAAGGTATACCAAGTGTGCTGACAAATTAAAGATACAAACCAGGTGTAGGCATATAATATAGAATGCATATATTTGCTTAGTCCTGATGTCCATCTGCAAATGCTTGCATCAGAAAAAGTTGGACTAGTGAGACGGCCATGAGCAGTTAGTCATCCCAGACATCGGCAGAATGACAAGGCCAAAGGTAAATATGCATGCGCTTTTCTCTTACTATGTTTACTAGACAAATTTCCTGAGCTATATATTCATCTATGGCATGGAGAATATGTTGATGCCATCTACAATACATGGTTTGCAACTCGCAAGAAGTATCAACAACTACGAGTGAGACATCGAACCCGTTGCATGTTCCGTGGACTAAGAGTTGTCGTTGCGAAACTCTGGCTCCATAGTTCATCAAAAGTATGCGTGTACTTGTAACACACTACCATTCACTGTAGTTTTCATGTTCAAAAAATGTCTTCAGGTCTAGAGTTATGACATCCAAAGTACTGTCAATAGAGGCCTTGAACAGCTGCCAAACTGGACAAGTGTTCGTCGGGGACATAATGGTTGTCTATACCACCTACTTGGACAAGGAAAACAAAAGTAGACCCATTATGCATGTTGATATGATAGACAAGGACGCCATGATGACAGTCACACTGACTGTTCATCCACAATGTCCAGAAACATGCAGAAAAGATATTGCCGCGTAATGGGATATCCATTACAAATTTTAATATATTGTTGAAAATAGTATATGACCATGGTGATTGCGATCAAATTATTTTGGTCAACGAAACAAGCATTGTGGAAAAAATTCCTCCTATTTGTTTAGAATACCGCTTCCTCCCGGAATCAACTATTAGGCAACTTGCATAGAGCACTGATATTTACCCAATGGGAATGATTGGGGATGCTATCACACTGGCTAGAAAATTTGGGTCTCAACACATTCTCCATATAAAGGATGGAAAGTCGGACAACGAGAAGGCAATGGTATCGCTTTTCATATTCAATTTTGTTGTTTACTTTCACTTCTGCATGTATGTCAAATAAGTTACACAAAAATTGCACTGTTCCATGTTGCAGCTAAAATTTTTTGATACATATTCAGATTTGTTTTCGTCAATGGAGAAACAATTGCATAGAGGGCAGATTCCACTTATGCTGTTCAAAAAAAAAGAAAAAAAAAAGGGTGTTAGAGAAACGATCTTTCGGACAACCCAGTCAACGTTTGTAACAGAGTTGTGAGCAAATACAGTAAAGGATTTGGAGAAGCTAGCTAGCTCTACAATTGTTGTGCATATACATTTACAAAATCATTCCCGCTTTGCTTATAGAAATAGCTTGCAACAAATTTCTACAGCTGTTAATTTTTTTTTTTTGTTTTAAAGGGGAGTGTGGGATGCAATTGTGTATTATATTGTTCAATGCATTAATTCCTTTTCTCACATTCCTAGGTTGAAGGTATTTTAGTTGCAACCAATGTGTACTCGATCCCCTTTCAGCCTGTTTGTGAAAAATTCCATTCTACTACCTCTGCCTCCACTTTGATAACTGATGATACGATTGATTGTCTACGATGCAGTGAAAAATGTCCATATATTTATGGAAATTGCCTCAGTGGTGTTATTCGAACCATGGGCAACACAACCGTGCACTATACGATCAGGAAACTCCTGTTACAAAATGTGCTTCCTGAGTTGGCAGAGTTGTCGTATGAAACATATCCACATAAAAAGGAAAGCAATGTCTACATGCTGTGGCAACTTCGGATACAAAGCAAATTCACCTTAAATGAGGACAATGCAATTTTGCATATCGACTGAAAAGGTGAATTTTTTTTTATGTGAAACTTTGAGAGGAAATGAAAATACCTTGTGTCTCTCTTTAATATTTGTTCAACATCCAGATGAAATTTAGTTTCAACAGAAAACGAATGCAGCGACGTCTTTTCTTTGTATATCAAATTGTTTGGTGCAAAGGTCGATGGATTCTACTCTATGGAACCTTCTGGGAACTTGCTTGTGGACTATTTAAAGTATGGTTGGTTCTTGGTTATCAAAGTATGGTTGGTTCTTGGTTATCTTCTTTGTCTGTCAATTTGTATACCTTGGAACTCCAACTATTCTTAGGAGGACATCGAACAGTATAATTGTTTTTTTTTAGCCAGCTAGGACGTAGATCCGCCTGGTAATTTATATGGCGTTGTGACGCAACTATACTGTCACTTGCTTTAGCATATTTTCTTTATCGATGAACTTCGTCAAACTATTGTTCTGAAATAATTTGAAATCAATGAATATATAGTGTCCGAACTGTGGCTATCCTCACATACAAACAAGAGGCTCTTAAAATACAAATTGGCCATTGTTTTCGGATTTTTGCTTATTCGATGAAGTTACTCAGATTAATATCCTGGAATAATTTGAAATCAACGAATATTTAGAGCGTGGAATGCAATTGTGCTATCATATGAACAACACGCCCTTAAAATTCAAATTGGTCCTTGTTATGCTTGCGGTTATAGAATTTAAAAAAAAAAAAATCTTTTCTTTCCTTGATTCTTTTAAGAATAAGAAATTTAACATCCTTTAATAATTTAATGCGCCAGCTCTCAAGTCCATAAAGTCCCAATTTTCAGCTCGCAAGCCTGAACAAAAGAGGCCCATTTTTCATCCCGCCAGCCCCACAGGCCTCGATAAAAAAAAATCGTTAAATATAAAATACATACGGAATTGTTACAAGACAATAAAAGTGCAATGTTCAACGAACCAGCCCGAGTCCTCTTGTCAATTTGTATATGGCAAAAGTATGGATGCTATTTGTAGAAAAGGGAACAATGGAGACTCTATTTTTGGCCCATCCGGTCACGAGCCCACCATCCAAAAACTGCCAAAAAGTGCAATGTTCAGGCAACCAACCCAAGTTCTCCTGGCAATTTGTATATCGCAGAAGCCTGGGTGGTATATGTAGGAGAGGGAACAATAGAGACTCTATTTTCAACCCGCCAGGCCACCAACCTGCGATCCAAAAACTGTCAAAGTATGGAATGAGGAATCCACATATGCTATATAAAATCTCATTCTATAGTTAATATAGAGACTATGTCAACAAGTCCGCTTATCAATTTGTATATCGCAGAAGCGAAGATGCTATTTGTAGAACACAGAACAATAGAAACTTAATTTTAATCCCACCAGGTCATGAATCTGTGATCCAAAAAGTGCTCATGTATGGAATGATGGATCTGCATATGTTCTAGAACAATGTGTTTTTACAGCGAGGAACAATAGAGGCCCAATTTCCAACCCGCCGACCCTAGAGCCGCCGATAGAAAAAAATCGATAATTATGAAATTGATACGAAATCGCTACGGGGTAATAAGAGTCCAATGTTCAATGAAGCAACCCAATTCCACTTGTGAGTATGCAATGAGGGTTCCACAAACTTAATTTTCAGCCTGCCTCGCCGCGAACCCGCGATCCAAAAAATGCCCATCTATGGAATGAGGGATCCACATATGTTCTAGAACAATACAAATGCACTGTTCATCCAAGCAGCCCGCAACTCCTCCTGTCAATTTGTATGTTGTGGAAGTATGGGTGCTATTTGTAGGAGACGTAACAATAGACACTATTTTCGGTCGGCCAGGCCATGAACCCATGATCCAAAAATTGCCTAAGTATGGAATGAGGAATCCGCATATGCTGTATAAAATCTCATTCCATACTTTATAGAGGCTATGTCCACAAGTTGGCATGTAAATTTGTATATCGCGGAAGTGTAGGTGCTATTTGTAGGACACAAAACAATAGATACTTAATTTTCAGCCCGCCAAGCCCTAAACCCGCGATCCAAAAAGTGCCCAAGTATGGAATGAGGAATCCGCATATGTTCTAGAACAATACAAATAGAATGTTCAACCAAGCAACCCGTAGGTCCTCCTATTAATTTGTATATCGTGAAAATGTGGTTTCTATTTGTAGTACAGAGAACAAAGAATCCGCATATGTTCCAGAATAGTACAAATGCAATGTTCAACCAAGCAACTCATAGGTCATGCTGTCAATTTGTATATTGCAGAAATCTGCGTGCTATTTGTAGGATACGGAACAATATTCAGTATTTTTTCAGCTCGCTAGGCCATGAACCCGTGATAAAAAAAGTGCCTAAGTATGGAATAAGCGATCCACATATGTTGTATAAAATCTCATGTCTATACTCAATTTTCAGCTTGCCAGGCCACAAACGCGCGAAACAAAAAGTGCCCAAGTATGGCATCATGGATTCAGATATGTTCTATACAATCTGATGTCCATACTTTATAAAAGTACATGTTTAACCAACCAACCTACAATGTTGAACCAACCAACCCGCAATGTTGAACCAACCAACCCACAACTCCACCTATCATTTTGTATCTCGTGGAAGTGTAGGTGCTATTTGTAGGACACAGAACAATAGAGGCTCAATTTTCATCCTGTCAGGCCAAGAACCCATCCGCCAAGCAGAGAACCATCTGGCCTTCACGTCTCCTGGGTATATCTTCTTCCATTTTTCTTTTGTAACATGCTTGACCACTTTCCATATGCAATAATTAAGTTTTAATGCTAGTAGCCATCTTGTAGCAACCGTTACAGTTGTCATTAATGTCCAGAATTTCGGAGAAGACTTCTCATTAGTATGAATTAAACTAAGATTTGCACACAAGCATGTTATCCTTTCCAAGTATTCATTTCAAAGGCAACACAATCTTTTTTTTTTTGTCCATCGACGGGTTGGTTCTTTTAAGAATTTTTTGATTCTTAATGTCTTTTCGCCATCACCGCCACCTTCACACTTTTTTCTAATTGTGAAATTAGTGAGCTATGATGGTCACAACTCATTCCACATGAACCCTAGAAATTGTCGTTGATCAGTGAAAGGCTTATATTATCCCTCCCCGATATTCATTTGAAACATTGTCTCGAGCAAACGTAAATTCTTAATAACTTGTGGCGGCAGTTCTCTCCACACAAAGTGAACACATTGGGGCATAATGGCCACAAGTTCCACTATTCCAGGGAATATTCTTACTATTCATCTCTCTCCGACCACGAGCAAAAAATGAGATGGTCCCTAGGTACACCCAGAGATATATTTCAAGACAAAAAAATTTATGCCAAGCTTGGCTGCTCAGAGAAACTACCCACTTGTAGTCATGCCTGTCGCAGAACTTTATGCCATGAATTCCAAGCTAGAAGAAGATGATCTGATGGACGATGATACAACAATGGATGATGGCAATGCAGAAAATATTCCCACTCCTGGGTCCAAATTGAAATGAACCATAGCGAATGGACCTTCCCAGCTGGGTGATTGCAATCATGACAACACCAAAAGGAGTTTCAGAAAAAAAAAAAAAAACGGATAGTGAACGCAACAGCCACTTTGCACCGCCAAAGTAGGAATTCCAGAGTTCCAAATTAGACTGTTCTGGGCGGAAGAGTTTGACTGTAAAGAAATCATATGTTGATGCTTCCAGAGATATATTTCAAGACAAAAAAATAATGTTTAACATTTTCGGGTATCAGGTGCAAAACTTTCTCTGCTGCAACGCATTTTCCTACTAGTCATCTCCTTCTGCCCAGAATGGACTAATTTGGGCCTCTGTAATTGCACGTGCAAGTTGTACTACTGAATTTTTTTCGACTATGAAGAGTCGGTTTCAACTAAGGGCTATTCCACTTGCCCTGCAACCATTTTCGTCTTCTTCCTCAGGAAAAGCTTCTGAAAAATATCAATTTCAGTAGAGGATGATTAATCGCAGAGAAAACTCCAAGGATCTTGCATACTACGGAACCCATTCTTGTGTTTGTCGCAGATACCTTCAATGTTTTCAACTGAAGAACTGGATCCAATTTCTAAGCATAGATGTACAATACTCAATACTTTTCTTATTTTTTTAAATGGATTTGCTATTATAAAATTTTCGCCTTGGACTCTTCGTCTCTGCCACTTTTCTGGGTTTCACACATTTTCTAATTGGAATACTTCAGTGCTCTCATACTTCTTCGATCTTTTGTTTACTAATACCAATGTAAAATTTTCCAGCAAAATCATTCTTCTTGTTTCTAGAGATGCAATTATTAAATTTTAATGCTAATTAGTTCAAAACAAAGTTCACTACTTTAGTTGGTATGTTACAGTCATGGAATAATGTATCAAGAACATAACTGCACTCACACGTTGCAATAAAATGTAATCTTCAACAACGCATTTCCTGATAACTAGTAGATCATGATTTTTCAACAATGGGGCTTCTTTGAAACCAATTCTCACTTACGAAAAATGTCTTCCACCTTTCTATTTTCCCAATTCACGCATTTCCAACCACCGCTTCCCCTTTCTTTAAATTGACCGTCTATTGTTCCTTGTCCCATAACTGCCACCCAGAGTTTCGCCATATAGAAATTGAAAGGAGGACCCCACTGGCTGCATCAACATTGCACCTCTACTTTTCTAGGACCTCCAAACAACATTTGTAGCTCTGCTATATACAAGTTGACAGATATACAAATTTGAAACCATTCTTAGATCATGCCCTTTTCCGTATTACGGTTGACCTATCATGCCCTTTTCATGATCTCTTCCGTTTTACACATTTTGCACTCAAAAATTCCGAAACATGAAATTTTACCCTTTTTCGTATTACGGTCCACCTATCATGCCCTTTTCTGCGATGCACATTTTTTTCATTGAAAAATTTCAAGAAATACAATTTAACCACCGCTTCCTCACATATTTATTGGAACTATTGTCAACCCATTTTGAAGCCCATTTGTCCACTTTCCATACTTCGCCATTTGTTCAAATTTCTTTAGGGAATCATCCCTTTGTCGGGTTGAAGAAATATTCAGTTCGTAGTCATTTTTTCCTATGCCGGCGTCCTTTTGGAATTAGCTGTTGGAAATTATATATAAGATCTTATTGATATGCATGAAATTAGTAATTTCCCTATTCCATACGTAGCCATTTTTCCGAAATTCCACAAATATACAAACCGGTCGTTGAACTCCCCCTTCAGGATCTCTTCCTGACTATCCCCGTAACCCTTTTTTGAATCACGTCCAACCGCTTTTCATAACTTGCCATTATTTCCTTGCTCTCTGCCGTCTCCGTCACCTTCGCACTTATCTACAATAAAAGAAAATATAAAGTTTTTTTTATATATAGACATATCTTGTTTCTAAATATGGAATTACTGGCATTTAATTCTAACAGGCCATCATGTAGAAACCGTATATATTGTCATTGATGGGCGAAAGCGCTGAGGAAATCTCGTATTCATGCGCATTAAACCAAAATTTGCGGGGAGATTATGTTGTCCCTTCCAAGTGTTCATTTCAAAATCATGAAATCCCTTTCACATCGCGTGCCCTTCGCATGTTCAAGAAACCTCCATTCCTTAATTGATCTTCGTCGTACTCACCACCTTCATATTTCTAAATATGCAATAAATAAACTTTACTCCTAATATTTCATCATGCACCACCAATACCGATTGTCATTAATCAGCGAAAGGCTCGAGGAGCTTTCCCATTCATAATCCTTTAACCAAGATTTAGCAAAACGTTACATTATTCATTATGACTGTTCATTTAAACCATCATCTGCAGCAAAGAAACCTTCTCATAAACCTATGGCATCAGTTCCGCACCTGTTCTGTGGGGATATAGTGAACATCTTCGGCCGTCATGACCAAAACTTCCACTGGTCGAGGGCATTTTCTTATTACTCAACCTCTGCCGTAGAGAACCAAGTAATTTGGAGCTCTGAGATTCCTCATGCAGGCTGTGTCCCTGAGGTTTTTGACTGTAAGGACTTGGTCTCTTGGTGCACCGATAAATTTATTACAAAGAAAAGAATTATTCCACTGCATGACTGCTCTTTTGTTTCTTTGTCACCTCAGCTCTTTCGACAGATGTTGAAATTGCCTGAGCCAACATTGACGTTCAAAGGAGAATATTGCAAACAGTTCCTAGCAAATCATAATAACGGATTGGACCTCTTGCCCCTTTTTTTGGAAAACCTGGATCTAGTTCCTGAAGATATTACAAGCATGCAGGTTAGTTCATTTAAAAATCCTTTTCGTGAAATTGCCTGGTTGTTTACAAGAATAACGGGACAGGAATCCATAGCCACTGTTTCCCACATGGCTCTTTACATTTTGTATTTCACTGTTAATGAACAAGCCATTTTTGATTGGGGAAGGATAATTTCTTATGAAATCTCTTCCCAATTGTCAAGCTACAAAAGGGGAAAGAAATTTTATATGTCATGCTATTTAGTTTTTGCAATAGCACATTCCTGTCGATTTCCGCAACTATCTCTGTCCAAGAATGTCAACTGCGATTTCCACCCAGTAACGTTTTGGTACTAGGCCTTGTGGAAGCACAAGGCTTCCCACTATTTTTATGAGGTTTTTAAAGGTTTCCTCTCTGTTTTCAAACTTTTCTTGTTAGGAGAAAATGCTCCCCGCTTTTCTGAACTCGCAACTAATTTTTTGGACAAAAAGGGAACAGTCCAACATTTGGATAATTACATTGTCATAAGAATTTTTGGCTCCACGGAACAACCTTCTCTCCTCCCATGTCACATTACGGACATAATTTTTATTGCAGAAGTAGCACGTCAATACTGCAACTGGTTCCATCTGTTCCAAAGGAAGAAAAAAAAATAGTTCGTTCCTATGCCTTGGAAAATAAGGGAGTTCGTGTTGAAAAACATCAACAAATTTGACGAGTCGCAGCACATTTTAGTATCTACAACCTTAGATATGCTGAACACATAAAAAGATTCGACCCCTATGATATTTTTAGACAACATTTACATTCACTTGTCCTCGGCGAATGTTTTGTAAATAAACACCTGCCCAAAAATAGAGACAGTCATGGGCCTGCCTCTGATGCCACCAATGTAGAGACAGTGCAAAGCTACACCAAATTGTACACGCAATAGGGGAAAGACCCCAGTGACAAGAGTGTTCAATCCGCAAATACCACTTCAAAAAGTACGACATCTCGGAGCATCGCTCAAACGGCCCATCACAACAACAAAGAAACCCATAATTCTTCAAACGGAGAAGGAGATAACGACCCTCCTCACTCTAAAATTGATAGTTCTCACAAGCTTCCAGTGGAGAAGAAGAGAAAAAAAAATGTGGGGCAGGCAAAAGACCCGAAAATTCAGACTGAGAACATGGAAATTGACACTGATCTGGATTCCATGTTCCCCTTCTTTGATCAGCCCAAGGACGCCATCCACCATAGCCATCCAATGGACATATCCATTGCCCAAAATTTTGACGAAGATGAATCCTTCATGTTCCAGAGAACTGTTTTTGATAGCCGGAACAAAAAATTGATATTTCAGAAAAAAAATGTTTAAAATATCAAAGGAAAATCTTGTTCAAAGGTTGACGTTTCCAACATGCAGTTGTCCCAAATCTGTCAACTTCACACCACGACCGGAGAAGCACTTCATGACTCCATTGAATGCATGGAGACCCACAATGCTAAACTGAAGGACCGAGTCAAGGAATTGGAAGATGTTTTCTTTCTTATTCCATTTCTTGTCGATCTTTTGGCAACAACCATGCCTGGCACCCAATGTAAAAGCACCCTCCACCCTGCTCGCATCCTGTAAAGGATATGTGGAAAATAATATCACAAAAAGAATGGAACTGGTTACCAATGCCTGGAAAAGATCACAAACCATCGTTTCCCTTGGAACCAGGGCACATAGCTTGCTCGAGCTTTTGCAAGACGAATTAAAAGATGAAGAAAATTTCTTCTTAAAAATGGTCATCCCTTTTGGCAAGATTGTCAATAATATGACAGAAACAGAAAGAAGAGAAGAAGATCTTCCATCCAAAAATCGGATCGGCCAATTGAATGCATGTTGGAAAGAAAAAGTAAACAACCTATGTCTCATTGTTCAGTCATGTCAACAAGTCATATCTAAGAAAGATAAATTATTCACAAAGCTGTCAAATATAGACTTAGCCAAGAAAACAAACAACTTCCAAGACCCCCTCTTAATTGCAAACTCCTTGCCCTTAACCAGAGAAGAGGTCGATAAATAGAGTGCTATGTTGAAGACCTTCTCTCTGGAAAAATTTTACAGCATCCTTCAATTTGATCAATCTCATGTCCATGACTGGCTAGTCAAATATGCAGTACAAAATGAGGAAATTCATCAGGCTCTCTCTAATCTTTCTATCAACTTCCAGGAATTAGAAAACGATCTTTTCAACATCAATATCTAGAATGAGATCAACGTCTCCCCAATGAGAGAGTACATTGAAGAATGGGTTGAAAGGAAATTGAAACATGCCACCAACGAAAGACAATAGGCAGTTGCCAGCATTCTAGTAGTCGTGGAGAACATCCTTGAAACCACAGTCGTCGTCGACATCAATGAAAGGGTAGCCGCAAGAAAATAGCCAAAGCGCTCATATGTACCCTCACTGTAAGTTTACACATCCCATATTTCTTTGTTTCTCAACCCAGTTATTCTGCTTTCTTAAATAAACATGTATAGGCAAACACTTATACCTTTCCATTTATTTTCTTTTGCAGTTGTTGCACTTTATCTTCTTTCCACAATCTCGTTTGTTGTAAATATTTCTCTAATGGTTTGCGGGAGCCCCAATCCCAGTCTACATGACAAACGCATTGAAATTCCGATTTATATGTAACACACTTTGTTGTTTTTGTATATTTCAAAATTTGCAATGGTATGTAACAAACTTCTATTTTCTGACAGATTTCAAATAAAAATGCATCTGATTTTTTATATCCTAAAAACTCTACTCTTATATTTCAGCACTCTCTATAACAAATGCATTTATGGCAAATGTTCACAAATACATTAAATTTTTTTTATTTCTTATCTCCTATTAATTTTATGTCATCATATATTTTTAATGTCATCATATATTTTTATCTTTCACCAGTCCACATTGAAAATGCATTTAAATTTCCAAATTTAATCTTGCACTGTCAACAAATTTTTTACTTTCTTAT
>ML788496.1:356782-377676 GCA_009831015.1 Picea engelmannii
GTTGGTGCTTGCTGAACATCTTAAGAAGACGAGGTTTTTTCCCTAGTTGGGTTTCCTCTTGAAAAATCTGTGTCTCATACTTGTGAATGAATGCTATGTGTGATTGTTGTTCTTTATGCTATACGCTTTATGTTTATAACACTAGTTTTCACAGTAAAGACTTACTGCCACTAAGATTAATGATTCGAAGTTAAAAATGAGAGAAATGGTTAATAATTTACAATAACTGATTCACCCCCCCCCCTCTCTCAGTTATTTCATACCTGTAACAGGAATACCATTTCCCATAAACACTACACCCTCATCAACATATTAGTAAGAAATTAACCAGTTTCTATGTGAGCACATGTGGTGGGAGGCACCTGAATCTAACAACCATTATTCCTGATATTGTAAGCTACTAGAAACAAAAAAAACTTCATTAGTCCTATCTGGATATTTTGCAGCCAAATTTGCTTCTTTCGTAGATTTGTCCTCAGATTATTTTCTTTTTCAACATTCTTTCTTGATATGCCATGTTTTTCCATAGTACCAACATTTTACTCTACCATTTATTCCCCTTGACTAAGAACATGAAGAACTTCTCTGATTCTACTCTTTTTCTTTAGATCAACCTTTGATCGACATCACCTCTGAAGTTGATATTTCTTGACTAGATCTTCTCCTCATATTCTCAGCCAACAAAGATCCCACAACAAAGTCATAATCTAAAACATATGTTGAGCTAAAGCTAATATAGGTGACTAGATTATACCAAGAATCAAGCAATGAGCACAATAGTGTAATAGCCTTATCTTCATCTTCGAATTTAAATTCCATACTAGTCAATTGAACTATAAGGGTATTAATGGTATTGATCCAAGTGGATATCGGTGGCCAACCACCTTTTCCAACTGTCTCAAAACAGTTTTCTGGCAATTTTGGTAATTTACTATTTTTAGTAGCTTTTAACTTTCGGGGCCATTTTGAGGCCCTAAACGATGTTTTTGGGAAAACGGGGAGAAATATGGAATTTCCTTTGAAATTTCCTCCAAAATGAATATCCTTGATGATACGTTTCAAACGGGCTATCATGCGCCTAAAACGAAGATCGTATGAAAAAGTTACGACCCCGGGAAGTTGATGTACTAACTTACCTAAATGGGGTCCACATGACTTTTGGCGCTTCATCTCCTAGGGCTAGGTTTTTGATGTCTAGGGTTTTTGGAATTCCTGTTTATTGTAAAAAGGCCTTCAAAGACTCATTGTCATGATCTTCTTGCGAATGCAAGTAGCTGTCACATCTCTTCTCAGAGATAAGTTGCCACCATTCTAGCGAGTCTTTCACTTTGTATTTTTACAGTCTCTGTACATTTATTTCATTAATAGAAATCATGTATTACTATATATATGTGTTTATGGTTGCATCCATGATACATTTATATTATATTATTGAATATTTGCGATATCTCTGTGCATTTATTTTTATATCTCCACTCTCATTCCGTGCCGACAATAATCCAAATCAGTGGTATCAGAGCAGGTTGCTCTTGATCAATTTTTTTTTCAGTGCATGTCCCCGACGAGGTCTGAGTATAGAAATTTAGGTCTCGAGCTTGTTTATCTTGAATAAAATCACTCTCTCACTCCCAAAAAACCCTCCATGGCGGAAGAAAAGAAAAACAACGGAGCAAATGATCCTATAAATTTGTTTCTTGAGAAAGCTCTCACACGACAGAGGGACGAAATAATGGAGAATTTTTCCCACATCCTTCAATGCCTGCTGATAGAAACAGACACATATTCATCAAACATCCACTTTGGAAGAACCTTTCCTTTCAAGGTATAGGTTAATTTTGATATTCAGATATTTGAAGGTCAGATAGATGTGGATGTCGTAGACAAATGGTTAAATCTGCTAGACGATTATCTCTCTATTAACCATTTTTCTCATAGGGAAAAGATCACCATTGCACTCCTTAAATCTCTCCCCCATGTCAAACATTGGTGGGAAACTTACTTGGAGAAAATTTCCATAGAGGAGTCTGAAATATATGGGGTTGAGCCCACCTGGGATTTTTTGTGGATGCAGTAAAGGAACAATATTACCCTGTTGGAAACTATGAGGACCAGTACATGAGATGGAACACATTGTGGCAAGAGAGGGGCCAAGCATTTCTGGAGTTCACCAATACCTTCCATACCTTACGCACCAAGTTAGGTATCAAAGAATCCAGATGACATTTGGTTCTGAATTATTGTGGGGTTCTACATAGATACATACAAACTGAAATGGATTTTCTGGACATCTCATCACTCAGTATTGCTTATCGATATGCTGTTAAAATCGAGCAAAAATTTAAGTACTAGAACAAACGGGAGTTCGGGTCTGCAAATCCGCAACAACCAAAGTATGACAAACACTACCCTAACAAATAGTCTCTCGAAAACCAGTCCAATCCACAAGAAAAGAAGGGTCACATGTGTTAATTTTTAAGCCATTATTATAGTTCTTTGCATTTCAATAGATAACAACAACATAAGACAATATCACTGATAAATACACAATCACAAGAGACACAACATATATCCTGGGAAACCCTCTAGGGGAAGAAAACCCAACAAAACTTCCTTATCATAGATAGCCAATACAATGCCAAGATATAACTTAAACTAATGTAGAATATCCTCTCCCAAATATGCACCACTCTCTCTCCTTCTTTTCTAACTACAGTTCTGAAACTTGTCTCTCAATGAGAAAGTGAGTTGTGTCTAAGTGAGGTGCTAGCCTCCTTATTTATACAAGACTGGCACGTGTGAAGTGTCTCTTCACTGGCAGGGTCGACTTCTCCAACTGGGTGGTTATAACCACCTTTATTATATTTTGGGGCCTCTTGATATATTCTGGGGCCGACTTCTTCTTTTTCCTTTTACAATTATACTATGACTAATCCACAAAAGGGGATTTGGTCCTTATACAATAGCCAACATGATCAATCCACAATGGGGATTGATCCAATGAATAATATATCAAATAATAATAAGAATACACTTTGCAGTTACATTATTTCAACTCTCCCCCTTAACAAGAAGGGTATTCTTCAACAACATCATGCGAGAGAGAGAGGACAACATCATCAACAACATCAAGTGGGTGAGCGGACAACATCATCAATATCATCTTGGAACACTAACTGGCATATCTATAAATCATCGAAAGTTTTCTTCATCGACAACATCGTCATTCTCAAAGGAATGCAATCATCATCTGCATCAATATGCCTTAGTATAAAACTGATACATCATCATCATCATCACATCACGAGACTGGCACATCATAATAATACTAGACTGGATTTATGCCATAGCTATCAAGCCGGAAGCACATTTCTAATCTCATCTCATAGTCTTTCTTTACGTCTGTTTTTCTTGATTTTATACTTTAAGGATCTAAAGTATACCATCAAGGCATCCAAAAAAGGTAGAGATAATTAATCGGTAAAAAAAAGAAAATTTTTAAAAGAAACTGAGATCACGGTTGATTCCTTAACTGTCTCTGTCTAGCTTACCATTGTTCTTGAATGCTAGTATCCCTTTCAATTGCAGCCCATGATATTTCAAGTTCTACTAGTGTATTTGTCATTTTTAAGATGGTATTGAATAGGTTTAACACAATGCTTGTTTGATATGATAGACCGGGTTCTATATTGGGTTGTCTAGTAATTGGAACAGTCATGAAAGCTGAGGGTTTCTTTTTTGTAAATCAAGAATATTTTCGAGGGTCGCAAATTTCTGGTTTAAAATTAAAAAAATAGGACTTCCAATTTATGAATTAATAATATAACAGAAATAAAGGCCTTTTCTAGTATCTGAGTTAAATTTTAAAGGAGACAGTGGACGAAATGAAGAAAAAGGAAACATGTAATTGAATAACAAAAATGAGGCATCAATTTAAGAAGAATCTCATTTTAAGTTAATTCAAGAAAACGAATAATAACTTTGCAGAAGCATACAGTTCTAGAGTCCTAAAACGTTCATAGGTCTTATATCTGCTGAAAGATGATACAAAGGAAAAACTGCAAATGATTAGATAATCTAAATGTTTTAATTACTATAATAGAAATTACCACATGAAACACTTCAGATGAAAGTATGGAAATAAAAAATAGAATGACAGAGAAACACATAACTCAGGTTTGACTAGATCTGGAATCTTCAATCTATATTGTATTAATTCAGGCAAAACGAAGTTATCTCTTTACAATCCCTCCAGAAAAAATCCCTTTCTTAGTCTTGAAAAATTACATTTATACAAAACCACCAATCTTAGGACGGTTGGTGAGTTCCTAATTCTTAGAGACTAACTATTTGTTAAAAAGTAGACCCACAACCGTTTTCATGATCTTCTTTAGTTTTCCATTTTCTGGGAAGTAAAGCCCTTCCAAATAATACTTTTACTTTGTCGATGACTCTCCTTCTTTGGTACCATGACTCTGAATTGGAAAGAAAACCTGTCACAGAAGAGAGGTGTGAAAGATCCACTGTATTATCCTATTTCTGATAGAAAAAGCGAGAATAAGTTTCAAAACACAGACCTCTAGTTTTCTTTTAACTCCTTTTATGGTGAAAGTACTGACGCAACTGTCAAGAATTTAACACCTTTAATGTGGAGAATATTTCTGAGATATGCATTTGTGTCATAGAAACCACGATCTATCCATTATTAATGTGGTTGTATTTCGGCAATTCTAAAATCAACATTCAAAAAACTTCTTTTGACGAAGGCCGAAAGGAAAGTACTTAAGAAGTTTAATTACCATTAAATGTATTTTTAAAATGAAGTTGGTTCTCTTTAAAATTTGGTATTGAGTTGGGACTTCGTATTTCGAGGTTTCAGGGATAGCGGTTACATGAGGTATGTCACCTCTAAACTCCGAATCCAAAAATTACGATGAGATTAGATTTAAGCCTTAACTTCCATATTGAGTCGGGACTTTGCATTTCGGGGTTTTAGGGATCGCGGCTACATGAGGTATTTCACCACTAAACCCCAAATCCCAAAATCGCGGTGAGAATATATTTAAGCCTTAACTTCTGTATTGAGTCAGGACTTTGCATTTCGGGGTTTCGGGGATCATGGCTACATGAGGTATGTCACCACTAAACCCTGAATCCTGAAATCGTGGTGAGAACAGATTTAAGCCTTAACTTCCATATTGAGTCTGGACTTCGCATTTTGGGGTTTCAGGGATCGCGACTACATGAGGTATGTCACCACTAAACCCCGAATCCCAAAATTGCAGTGAGATTAGATTTAAAATAATCGGGATTAAGACTGATTTTCACTTCTTTCAGGAAATTGGGAATGGGGATTTCGCGATTCAAAATGTATTGAAGAGATATTGTTCTGAGTAAAACCCAAATCCCGAGAGGTTTAAAAGATGGTTAATTAACTTCTTTAGGGTTTTAAATTATCGCAATTTAAAGTACTTTATAGAGCATGCATCTAGACTTTAATAACATTTGAGCTTCTTGTCTTTAATTATAACGAAGAAAATAAATCATTTTGGGACTTCGGTATCGGTCTTTTGGAATGATAGCGAGGATTATACCTTATGGAAAACTGAATCCCGAAAGAGAAAAGTTTTAGTTTTAAAGGTGAAAATTTTTCAAACCTAGATTTCAACAATGTCACGACAATAAGGCTGGAAGCAAGATACTCGTCCTGCTTTATGTCACAATAATCAATATGGAAGCAGGATACTAGACTGGATTTACATCAAAGCTATCCAGCGAGAAGCACAGTGCTAGTCTCAACTCATCGTCTTGATTTAAGTCATAACCTTCAAGTCGGAAGCAAGGTACTCGTCCTGCTTTATGTCACAACCATTAGATCGGAAGCAGGACACTAGACTAGCTTTACGTCACAACTATCCAGCTGGAAGCACAGTACTAGTCACATCACATCATCTTGCTTTATGTCACAACCATCAGGTTGGAAGCAAGGTACTCGTCCTTCTTTACGTCACAACCATCAGATCGGAAGCAAGGTACTCATCATTCTTTACGTCACAACCATCAGGTCAGAAGCAGGATACTAGACTGGCTTTACGTCACAACTATCCAACCGGAAGCACAATACTAGTCACATCACATCATATTTCTTTATGTCACAACCATCAGGTCAGAAGCAAGGTACTCATCCTGCTTTACATCACAACCATTAGGTCAGAAATAGGATACTAGACTGGATTTACGTCACAGCTATCCAGCTGGAAGCACAGTACTAGTCATATCACATCTTCTTGCTTTACATCACAACCATTAGGTCAGAAGTAAGAGATGTCTCATCGCAACAACTACTCCCCGTTTCGAGGAAGGTCATTTCGGACTATACCAATCTTATATCGAAAGTTATCAAACTTTACACGAGATAGAGGCTTGGTCAACACATCAACAACCTGTTCATCTATGCTAATGTACTGGAGCTTTAAGGCTCCTCTCTGCACCATGTCATGGATGTAATCATATCAAATCTTTATGTGCTTCGACCTATCGTGGAATACAAGATTCATTGTCATATTTATGTAGCTCTGGTTATCACATAGGATCGTGGTTTCTTTCATCTCTAAGTCAAATAGGCCAGTCAACAACTTTTGAATCCATATAGCTTCACAGCTGGTAGAATATGCAACAATGTATTCTGCTTTCATTGTTCTCAGAGAAATGCTAGATTGCTTCCTACTCTGCCACCAGATCATGGTTGATCCCAAACTGAAACAACATCCTGAAGTGCTTTTCCTATCAGAAACACTTCCTGCTCAATCTGCATCAGTATATCCACTCAATGTGAAATCATGATCACCATCATAGCTGAGACCACAATATATTGTACCCTTAAGGTACCTCATCACATGTTTTGCATCCACTAGGTGAACATGTCTGGGTTCTACCAGAAACTGACTCAATGTGTTCACGTCAAAAAAAATGTCTGGTCTAGTGTTTGTTAGGTACATCAGCGATCCAATAATCTATTTGTACAGTGTGGCATCAATCAACTCTAACGAAGTGTCAACCAACAGCTTCAACTTTGCTTTCATGGGTGTATTCATGGACTTGCACTCCAACATGTCGAAGCTCTTCAAGATTTCGATTGTATACTTCCCTTGGTTAAGGAAGATCCTCTTAGTACTCTGCCATACCTCAAGACCTAAGAAATAATGCATTAGGCCAAGGTCTTTCATTTAAAATTCTGAGGCAAGTCTCTTCTTACATTCAGTAATGAGATTTTCTTCTCCAGTTAAGAATAAGTCATCCACATATAGCAGTAGTATTACTGGCTCATCATTCATGACCTTGAAGTAGAGGTTAGATTCTGCTTTACTCTTGGTAAATCCTAAGCTCATCAAGAAACTATCTATACGGCCATACCAAGCTCTAGGAGCTTGCTTCAATCTGTATAAGGCTTTCTTCAATTTGTAGACATGAGAATTCCTTTCTTCAACTTCAAATCCTTGAGGTTGCTCTATATACACTTCCTCTTCGATGACACCATTTAGGAAAGTTGTCTTTACATCCATCCGGTGCAACTTCCACTTCATCTTAGCTACAAGAKCTATGATGGTTATGATCGAAGTGTATTTGGCTACAGGAGTGAATGTCTCTTCATAGTCAATGCCTTCCTTTTGAGAAAAGCCACGAGCGACAAATCTTGCTTTATACTTCTCAATACTTCCATCAACAACATGTTTTATTTTGAAGAGCCATTTGGAGGATACCACATCTTTACTCTTCGTTCTAGGAACTATTTCCCATAATTCGTTCTTCATTATGGATTGGTATTCCTCTGTCATGGAATCTACCCATTCTTTCCTCTGAATGGATTCTTCAAAGTAGGTAGGCTCCTCTTCTAGAAGATCACACATCAAAGCCGTATAATTGAAGAATGGCTTTGGTCTTTTTACTTGTCTCGTAGTTCCTTTGGGAACACTGTACTTCTCTCCATATTGAATAAGTTCTTTGGCCCAAGTTGGCTTCCTTTTATGGAGGATTGTCATCTGAGGAGGTTCTTGGAATTATGATATATCATGGTCTTCTGGAATTTCCTCATTAGGGGAAGTTACAACTTCTCTCACTGGTTCTGCAGCTATGGGAACCTCCCTCATTGCAGTACTGGGGATTACGGGTTCCTCTTCATATACTTCTTCAAGTTGGCATATTCTAGATTTCTTGAGCGTCGCATCTTCATCAAAGGTCACATCCCTGTTGATCTCAATGTGATGATGACCTGGTATATAGATTGTGAAGGCCTTGGAGACCTCACAATATTCCACAAATATTCCTTTCTTTCCTGAAGGTTCCATCTTGTTTCTCTTCTCTTTCGGTATATGTATAAATACTGGGAAGCCAAATATTTTGAGATGGCTTACCTCTGGCTTCTTTCCGAAGAACATCTCTACAGGGGTGTTGAACCCAAGTGCACTATAGGATAATCGGTTTTTCACATAAACGACTATCATTGTTGCTTCTTCCCATAAGCACATTGGAAGATCTTGATCATGGATCATAGTCTTCATAGCTTCCATTATCATTCTGTTCTTTCATTCAACTACACTGTTTTGTTGAGGATTATAGGGAGTTGTGAGTTCCCTCTTGATCCCAACATCTTTGCAGAAGTTCACAAACTTTTTTGAGTTATATTCTCCTCCATTATCTGACATGAGTATCTTAATATTTCTTTCAGAAAGATTCTCTATGAAGGCTTTGAATTCCTTAAACTTGCTGAACACTTTATTTTTAGATTTCAAAAAATATACCCAGGTCTTACGAGAATAATCATCAATGAATGATACATAGTATACATACCCACTCATGGAGGATGATGGAATTAGGCCACACACATCTGAATGGATGAGTTCTAGGACTCCTTCTGATTTGTTGTCTCTCTTTGGAAAAGGGTTCTTGATGTTCTTCCCTTGTGCACATCCATTGTATACGCCTTCATGGTCAACCTTGAGTTCTTGTAAACCTGTGACTGCTTTGCATACGTATGGTAGTGCCTTGTATTTAATGTGAGCTAATCTCCTATGCCAAAGTTCACATGGATTCTCAATGGCGTGGGTCATGGCAGCTTCTGAGTGACCCTTTAGCTTATGCAAGCCACCTTCTTCTTTTCCAATGATGATTTCTTCATTTATGGTCTCTCCTTTAGCACGTTTCCTTATGCAACCTTCATTATAGCTTCCTCGGAACTATTACCTATGACTCGGAGCAAGGTCAAGAAAACAACAAACAAGAATAATATCCTTCTGATAATATAAAGCAATATCACAAACAATCATCACAGTAGCTCCTTTAGAGATATCACTTGTAATTTATCTGAAGCAAAGATTAAAGGTAAGGAATACAATACGAAATGAGGTCAACACTCTCATAGTGTTGTGATCAAACATTCTTCCATGGCAACCTGTAACTAACACACGAGGTTTCTCCTAAAGGAGGTGTTAGTTGTATCTGGTAAAGCATTTGCTTCTATATGGTCACATGTTATCAAGTATAATACTTTACAAATACTGCTATATCATCTATAGTCATCAACTTGTCATGTGTACCTTTGAATCTTATCAACTTGATTAATCAAACCTTGAGCCTTGTCCTCAAGAATGAGTGCTTGCTTTTCTTTCGAGTCTCCTTCACTCAAGATGACGAGTGCTATCTTCAACCTGTCTTCTGTACTAAGACAATACGCTATCTTGACAGAAAGTTGGGTTAGAGGATAAGATCTATGATCTCAACTTTTAATCCATCTAATACCTTGACTCAGAAAAGGTTATAATGATGCAACATTGATCAATATAACAAATGGATGCATATTAGAATAATCATACCTAGGTTGCATCATTCCTCTGAATGTGTTGGATCTTGAGATCCTTTTGGATCTATGGCAAGAGATCCCTTCTCCTACAAATACTCTTCAAAGTTTAACCCTTTAAACATATGTGAGTACATACCTCTGATAGCATTTGCAGGTGGTGGCCCCATCTGGAAGCAGTGATAGTCATTACCAACTCTTTAAAAACTTCAAGGGTGACTGCAACTGGTAGTACGACTACAACTACAACTGGTACTGCAACTGCAAATGGTTCTGAGACTGCAACTGCAACTGCAAGTTAGGGTTTTACGAGGAAACCCTAATTTTTCAAACTTCAAATTTTGGAATTCTGATCCAGGGGATATATGCACTGAGCTGAGGTGAGTAAGCTGGTGCAGTCAGAATTTCAAAAATCCAACTTTTACCCCCTCAAACTTGATATGCGGATTTATGGACTGGTGCTTTTGGTTTTCTGGTACTTCTGGTACTTTGGTTTTCTGGTAATTTGTGATAACTAGGGTTTCACTTTCTGGGATATCTAGCTACTGAAAAGGTGCACTGAATATGCCAAAATGATCCTTGGGGCAGGGCACACTTTTCTAGATGGTTTTAGGGATGAAATACCTCACCAACAAAAATCCCTAATTTGCATGTACGACAACAGTGACATTTTTCACTTTTCTCTTGTGAAAGATGCTCTCTTCAGCTTGGCTCTGATACCATGTTAATGTTTAGGCCATTATTATAGTTATTTGCATTTCAATAGATAACAATAACATAAGATAAGATCACTAAGAAATACACAATCACAAGAGACACAACATTTACCCTAGGAAACCCTCTAGAGGAAGAAAACCCAGCAAAAATTCCTTATTATAGATAGCCAATACAATGCCAAGAGATAACTTAAACTAATGCAGAAGATCCTCTCCCAAAGATGTGCCACTCTCTCTTCTTCTTCTCTAACTGCAGTTCCAAAACTTGTCTCTCAATGAGCAAGTGAGTTGTGTCTAAGTGAGGCACTAGCCTCCTTATTTATACAAGACTGGAACGTGTGAAGTGTCTCTTCATTAGTAGGGCCAACTTCTCCAACTGGGTGGTTATAACCACCTTTATTATATTTCAGGGCCTCTTGATATATTCTAGGGCCGACTTCTTCTTTTTCCTTTTACAATTACATTATGACCAATCCACAAAAGGGGATTTGGTCCTTATACAATAGTCGACATGGTCAATCCACAATGGGGATTGATCCAATGAATAATATATCAAATAATAATAACAATACACTTTGTAGTTACATTATTTCAACAACGGGCAGACAAAGAAGGACATCGAAAAATGGTGCTATTTCCACAAAATCCCCTAGCACAAAACCGATGAATTTTGCTCAAAATAGTCATTGGTGGTCGAGATCAAAGACAAGGAGTCGAACCTTGATTCAGAATCTGATTATGAAAATACTGGTAAAAGACAGATCATCAACGCAGACCCCACTACTATTGTCGTGACTGCAGGAATTCAACCAGAAGAGGGGGACCGCCTTTTTCATTCATAGATGTAGGTGAAGGGGACCCCACTACATTTTATTGTTGATAACGGAAGCCAGAAGAACCTCATCTCAGCAGAGGTCTTCAAATAGTTGGGATTGTCTACAACACCACACCCACAACCATACAACATCGGGTGGCTTCACCAAGGACGAGATCTTCGTGTCAGCCAACATTTTCAATTGCCATATGGCATCCAACAATTCAAGTGTAGTGTCCCCAAGCCTAAGCCCCGTTGCAAATCATGATATATGAAATAAATTGTAAACATGTCCTATAGGCTAGTGAGCCAAGTTTTTTATAAGTTGGTAGGCTTATGTGTTTGTTAAGCCATGGAGCCTAAGTGTTGAAGGCCAGGAGCCTGCTGTTGTACTTGTATGTATGTAGAATGATTAATAAAATATAAACACCACCAGGTGCAGACCGACCACGATGAATGAGTGAAGGGGGACTGAGCATCCACAGAATGGGCAAGGGATTAGGGGCTGGAAGGTGGGAAAAAGGGGCTAAGTGTTGAGCCTAGGGGGCTTAAGCCTGGGAATAATATTTTAATATTACTCCCAAAAGACATGTGTATTTTATTTTTATTTTTATCCTAAGTTCCTGGCAAGGAGAAAACGTGCAAAAGGGATGCATGCTGTGGGAATGCATGCAGTTCCCAGGGTGACAAGTGTCAACCCTAGTGCATGAAAATATAATAGCTGAGATGAACTATGTGAGGGGGGGCGTCTCCATTCTACCCGACCCTCTGAGCATGAACCCGTTCAATCTCTGCAAGAATACCTTGGTACAACCCTGAAGGTGGTAAAAAGCCTATGTTGATTTGGGAGATAGCTGGTACATCTTCAATCTGAGCAGTTGGAACTTGTGCACAGGATCTTTGCACCCCTCCTACAATCCCGAAACCAAAACCGTGAGACTATCCTGTGATTGTTGAACCTGTTTGGGAAGTGCGTGTCTGTTTTTCCCAATTGGCTGCTGCGATCACGCAGTGCTAGACTGCGCGTGGCATACTGGCTAGAGTAAGCTTTGTGCTAAGCTTGTGTATGACCTCACTTCTGGTGAGGGAGGCGACTATGGTTGGAAGAGGCAGGTTGTCAGGCCTGTGAGCAACTCTTTCCAGGTGAAAGAGTTTGCTGGGAAGTGGTTTCTTCCAGAGAGTACCCAGCACCAGCTATGGCTATGAGACTTCCTGATCTGGCCTGTTGTCGAGACCTAGAGAGGGAGGTTAGCACCGATGGACTATGCGTGAGAAGGTGTATACTCCTGGGCGGAACAAGCATGTGGGGAATGAGAGTCTGGTAGTAGTGGACGTAAGATGGCATCTTTGGGAAGAATCCTTCCAGATATTTCTGTGCTTCTTTCCCTGTAACCTCATCCTAGCCTAGGATTCCTTGCCTTGGGGTGGAGCTCAGTCCCAGCTTGGGGGTGAACCACTATTGAGATGATGAGCAGTGTGGTCTAAGGCTGGGAGGTTTGTGGAAGGCCTGCACTTGGTTGGTGGATTTCACCACTGTTACAAGATAAGTATCTAACTATGTTCTTATCACATTTTGCATGACTGTGCTACATAAATTACCATGATTTCCGTTGTGTATATGAATTACTGTTAAATGCTATGGATTGTTTAATCGTAGCAGTAAATCATACGTTTTACTCTGAGTTAAATTTATTTCTTTACTTGAATTCATGTGATTATATAATGCATGTACGAATTATGTAAAAGTGTGTGTACATAATGTTGCATAGTGCGTTATAAGCTCTGGGTAAGCAAAGAGGTACACTACAAATTGGTAGAAGATCGCGAATAAGCCCATAGGTTCGAAATGGGTGTGCTACAATTTGGTATCAGAGCCAAGGTTTCGACGCTGATCCTAGATGGGCCAGTGGAATGGTCGTTGGACCAAGAATGTGAAGAAAATTGGGCCTGGAATGGCCAATTTCGGACCTTGGTGTGTTCCAGAGTGTTGAGTAGTTGCTTGATCGCGCTTACGAGCTCAGGAGGTTTAGCGGTGCAGTGAAACTGCAGCTGGTGTGGTCTATGGCCACGGGGAGACAGGTCTCTACACCAATGGTGTTAGAACATTAGGATCTGATCGGGAGGGAAGGCGAGCCCTTGTGACCGTCGGATCTGGAAAAATGTGCATAAAGGATTAAAATTCCTTTGGAAATGGCACAGGAGTGTGGAAATCGTGATACGCGAAATCTCGAATTAGTTAGAAACTGTCTGAGCTGTCAAATTTCGACCGAAAAACCCGACAGCCGTAGGATCTGTCGAGAGGTGTCTAAAGGTTCAAACCTCAGTGATTAAAGGCGAAAGCCCGAAATAGATCTAGACCGTCCGAAAGATGGAGGACACGGTTCGTGAGTATTTCCATTTCAGGGAAATCAAGAATCGCGATATTGGGAGTCCTGGTAACAAGGGATCGGGATTTTCCATGATGGAAACCCCGGAACAGTTGTGGACCGTCCGATTTGAGATGGCCACGTGTTGTGAGACTAACTATTTCGAGGATCGGGGATTCAGAAGTTCCAATGACAAGAACTCAAACTTTTGTCATGATAAATCCCAACCATATTGTCGAGACATTAGCATGTGACTAGGTCCCGATGAACGGACGAGATTCCTTCGGGAAATCTCAGGGTCTATAAAGACCGTTCGATCTGAGAAAGATCTGACCGTTGGATTTACGCGTGGAGTTTCATATCGGAGATTGGGTGTTGGAAATCCCGACATCACTACAACAGGAATCACGAAATCATGAAATGCGATATCCTGATGAACAAAAGAACCGTGTGGGGGCCACATGATCTGAGAGGTGGACAGGTGGCACATCGTTTCGGGTTTTCACGGCGAGAAGTCCCGAAAATTTATGCATTTAGGATTCGGGATATTGCGAACTACGAAATGCCGAGGGACTAAGGGACCATTGAATAGTCAATCGCACGAGTGTATCGGAGAAACGACATATCGGGGTTCGGGAGTCGGTAAATCAAAGTTGTCCGACATCGCGAGTGCCGAAATCGTGATAGGGAAAACCCCGATAAGGGTAAAATACTGTGGTCTTATGAGAGGCGGTCACATGGACCTCGACATAGCCGGGGGGGGGCTAAGGTAAAAGGCACATCGGCAAATCGAGGATCGGGAGTTCATGAGGACAGGAACTCATGTCGTCGGGGATCACGAAACCCCGACACCCGAAGCTTCAATCGAGAGATGTGCCACGTAGACGCATGAAGAGTACCACGTGCTAGCGAGTGGGAATACAAGGAAAGAGTGGTGGGACCCTAATGATGTCACCAAAGGTGACGAGGATCCTTCGAAAAAAGCACCACATACCACTATGGTAGAGGGAGACAACTGTGATGTGGGCCCAGAGGGTAAAGTAAATCATAATTTTGGAATTCGGCAATTGAAATAACAAGAGGTGGGGAGTCACTGTATAATGAACTCCCGGGTACCGAAAACCCGAAGTCCTAGGTACCGAAGGCCGAAAGTCCCGAAATACTGAAAACTAAAGTTTCGAACACCCGAAAAATACAGAGCTGAACAGAGCTCAGAAAATTCGTGAAATTGAAACACTTTCTTAAAATCGATTGTCACGAAAGATGAGGAATTGTCAAGAAACGAAGGTTCGAAAAAATTCGAGTCGTCTGCGCATTATATTGCAGAAGACTGATGAATGCCAGAACTATTGGGAAATTTTCGCAAAATGCAAAGAAATGGAAGAGATACATAATACTTCCAGTTCAAGAAACTTATTTAAAACGAAATGTCTTTTATTTTGTTCGAACTGGCTTATAAATATTGTGGATTGTTTGTGAAGGTTTAATGGAATGACAAACTTCGAATTGAATTGCACAGTGCGTGTGCAGAGTTCAACGAAAGTCAGGATTCCATTTAACCAATGTCGAGTATGGAGTGGGGAAGAGTGCATATTACCTCTGACATAGAAGACGAACGGGAAGGAAAGGATGTTAACCTAGGAGTCGAAGGATCGAACTCCAACGGGCACAGAAAAGAAAAGGATAAGGAAGGACACATAATGAAAATCATTGAAAGCTTGCAAAGAGAGGCCAAGGCTCGCTGAGATGATAGCCGAAAGCTTATAAAAGTCAGGGATCGGCAGGGTGAGCTAAACTTAAAATTTTTGAAAAGCCTGGAAAGAATAGAGAAGAAACTCGAGAAGGGAAGAGACTCAAGTACAATGGAGAGTCGCAAAACCAATGAAAGAAGAAGAAGGTCGAGGAGCGGTAGCCGACATCTTAGTCGCTCCCAAAGACATTCTGATAGGAAGACACACAGTAGTTCAAGCCCATCCCGTACCAGAAAACATAAAAAATTTGGAAAGGAGGAATTGAAAGGAGAGATGAACAAGATTAAGCCTCCAACATTCGATGGAGAACATAATAAGGAGGAAGATGCCGAGACCAGGTTGCTTGGCATGAAGAAATACTTCCAACTGCAGAATTATTCTGCCCATGCAGAAGGAAGAATTGCAATGTACCAACTGAAAGGAAAAGCATCTATGTGGTGGGATCAGTTTGTGCAGGTGCAACACATTAGAGAGAAAGAGGACATGTGGAAGGAGTTTAAGAGGTATTTCGAGAAGAAATACCTGACTAAAAGATACTATGACAGAAAGATGAAGGAGTTCTTCAAACTCAAGTTGGGCAGTATGACCATTGATGATTATGAATGAAATTTTCTGGAACTACTGAAGTATGTTCCATTCATCAAGGACGAAGATGTTAAAATTCAGAGGTATCTTAGTGGACTTCCACCTTCCATTGGTGAAAAGATTCAATATGATGATCCTAAGACTATGGAAGAAACAATAAGAAGGGCGAAATGCTTATACGAACAACAAAGAGAAAAGCCTATCTTTCGGAAGGCTTGGGATAACCAGAAGAGGTTTAAGAAAGAACAGAGGCAGAAGGGAGACAAGCCTTCCTTTTTTAGAAACAGTCGTCAGGGACAACCATCGTTTATAGATTCGATAAGGATTGAAGAGGGAGCACAAAGACAGATACTGACGCCCATTCAGTGTTGGGCCTGTCAAGGAAACCACAAGTACCGAGATTGTCCCCATAAAAATGGTAAGGAAAGAACTATACATACTATTCAGTAAGCTAAAACAGTGGAGGATTTGGGCAGTAGAATGTCGAGGATCTACGCAGCCCTGGACAACAAGCAAGCAAAATTTCAATCGCACATGATTGAAGTGGAAGGTATGATTAACAACCAACCCCTTGTTATTTTAATTGATTTAGGGGCTAGCCATAGTTATGTAGATCCTAGAGTGGTGGAAAGTTTGCATTTAACGAAGAGAAAACATGAGAAGTCTTGTTTAGTGAAGTTGGCCACAGGGACCAAGAGGAAGGTCACTGAATTGGTTAAGTCCTGTTCAGTGGACATGAAAGGAATGAGCACTAAGGCTGAATTGAACATTCTGCCTTTAGGCTCATATGATTGCTTAATTGGGATGGACTGGTTGGACCAGCACCATGTCCTTCTGGATTGCCGCAACAAGAGTTTCACATGCCTAAACGAAGAGGGAAATCAGGTAACAGTCCAAGGAATTCCCAGAGCTGTGGCTGTGAGGGAAATCTCAGCCATGCAGTTGAAGAAATGTTACCGGAAAGGCTGTCAATTATTTGCAGCTCGGGTGGAAGAAGCATACCAAGATGCAGTATCGAATCTGGAAGACCATGAAGTACTCAAGGATTTCAAGGATGTATTTCAGGAGGTACCTGGACTACCTCCGAGGAGGGACATCGATTTTTCCATAAATTTGATGCCTGGAGCAGCTCCAGTTTCGAAAGATCCTTATAGAATGAGTACGCCAACGCTGAAAGATTTGCAATTGCAGCTCGAAGAGATACTAAAGAAGGGTTACATTTGTCCCAGCGTGTCACCGTGGGGAGCCCCAGCCCTATTCATGAAGAAGAAAGATGGGACGTTGAGGTTGTGCATTGAATTTCGGCAGCTGAATAAGCTCACTGTCAAGAACAAGTATCCTCTGCCAAGGATTGATGATCTTTTTGATCAATTGAAGGATGCGAAAATATTTTCAAAAATAGATCTCCGATCAGGATATCACCAAGTGAGAATAAAGGATGAGGACATTGGCAAGACCACCTTTAGAACAAGGTACGGTCATTATGAATTCACAGTGGTGTCATTTGGACTGACAAATGCACCTGCTGTTTTCATGTGCTTAATGAATGGAGTGTTCAGAAATTATTTGGACAAGTTTGTCATAATCTTCCCGGATGACATCTTGGTGTATTCCAAGACATAGGAAGAACATGAACAACACCTGAGAATGGTGTTGCAGGTGTTGAGAGAACACTAGATGCACGCAAAAATGAGCAAGTGCTCATTTTACCAAAGGCAGATCCATTACTTGGGACATATAATATCTTAAGAAGGGGTCGTTGTGGATCCTGGAAAGGTACAGGCCATTCAAGAATGGCCAGCACCAAGGAATGTGGTAGAAGTTAGATCTTTTATGGGTCTGGCAGGCTACTATAGGAGGTTTATAGCCGTATTCTCAAGGATAGCCCATTCTATCACTTCCTTGCAAAGGAAGGGGAAGAAGTTCTAGTGGACTGAAGAATGCGAGAGCAACTTCCAGCGATTGAAGTAGCTGTTAACCAGTGCTCCAATCCTGAAGAATGCAGATCCAAACAAGGATTACGTAGTGTGCACAGATGCATGTAAGGAGGGGCTGGGAGGAGTTCTTAGTCAAGAGGGATTTGTAGTTTGTTATGAATCTCGAAAGCTGAAGGAACATGAGAAGAATTATGCCACTCACGATTTAGAGCTAGCAGCAATCGTCCATGCCTTGAGGAAATGGAGACATTACCTCATGGGAAGGAGATTTGAATTAAGAATAGACCACAATGGTTTGAAGTATTTATTTGATCAGCTGACTTTAAATGTGAGGCAAATCAGATGGCTGGAGTTTCTGTGCGAATATGACTTTGATATCAAGCATATCAAGGGGAAAGAAAATAAGGTGGCCGATGCACTCAGTAGAAAAGTGCATGAATTACATGCTACAACCATTAGCATGTACAGAACTGAGATTAAAGACAGAATTCTAGAAGCTGCAAATGTTGATTTGCAGTACAAAAATCTTGTAGCAAAGCTACAACAGCGTGAGAGACCATAGACCAAAGAAAGTTACACCTTGGGAACTAATGGTTTACTTCTGTATAAAAACAGAGTGTATGTAGCCAATGTCCAAGAGTTGAAGATGGAAATTCTAAAGGAGACGCATAACGTGGTTTATGCTGGACATCCTGGATATCAGAAGACTGTGGCAGCAGTTAAAAGCCATTATTTTTGGCCGGGTTTGAAGAAGGAAATTGCTGAATACATCACTAGATGTATGGAGTGACAAAAGGTTAAGGCTGAGTATAGACACCCAACAGGGTTGTTGCAACCTTTACCTATTCCTGAATGGAAATGGGACGTGGTAACAATGGATTTTATCACCGAACTACCTAGAACAAGCAAGCAGCATGATTCGATCATGGTGGTGGTGGACAAGCTTACTAAAGCTGCCCATTTTATTCCACTGAAAACCACCCACAGGGTAGATGATGTTGCCGATATCTTCTTAAAAGAAGTTGCACGCTTGAATGGAATTCCTAAGACAATTGTGTCTGATAGGGACCCGAAATTCACTTCGAATTTCTGGAAAGGACTGTTCAAAGGATTCGGAACGAATCTGAACTTTAGTACAGCGTATCATCCCGAGTCTGATGGACAGACAGAGAGAGTAAATAGAGTAATCGAAGACATGTTGAGAATGTATGTGATGGATAAACCATCAAGGTGGGAAGACTACCTGCATTTGGTAGAATTCGCCTACAATAATGGGTACCATGCATCATTGAATATGAGGTCATTCGAAGCGCTTTATGGAAGAAAGTGCAACACTCCAGTGAGCTGGGATAATCCAGCTGATAGAGTAGTAGTTGGACCTGAACTACTCAAGGAGATGGAAGATCAAATGATAAAAATCAAACAGAATCTGAAAGCTGCCCAGGACAGAAAAGTTACGCTGATAGTAATAGAACCCATAGAGAATTCAAAGTGGGTGACCATGTTTTCCTGAAAGTGAAAACTAACAGGAGTTCCCTGAAGCTGGGAAGTTGCGCCAAGTTGTCAGTAAGATTTTGTGGGTCATTTGAGATACTGGAAAGGATTGGGCCAATTGCATACATGCTTGCATTACCTAAATCTATGACTGTACATAATGTGTTTCATGTTTCACTACTTAATAAATATGTACTTGATGCTAATCATGTTATCGATTGGGCTATGATCCAGGTGGAACCAGAAGGTGTCCTGCAAGTGCATCCTGTGTGCATATTGGACAGGAAAAGTAAACAGCTCCGGAATCGAGCTATAGAGCTTGTAAAGGTCCAGTGGACTTGGTACGGTCCTGAGGATGTGACATGGGAGCATGAAGAAGTTATGCGGGCAGAGTACCCACATCTTTTTGAAAAATTTGAAAGACTTGCAGAGGCAGTGTAAGTTGCACTGAGGAAAGTCCAAAAATAAGGGGAGGGGGATTGTAGTGTCCCCAAGGCTGAGCCCCGTTGCAAATCATGATATATGAAATGAATTGTAAACATGTCCTATAGGCTGGTGAGCCAAGTTTTGTATAAGTTGGTAGGCTTATGTGTTTGTTAGGCCAGGGAGCCTAAGTGTTGAAGGCCAGGAGCCTGTTGTTGTACTTGTATGTATGCAGAATGATTAATAAAATATAAACACCGCCAGGTGCAGACCGACCACGATGAATGAGTGAAGGGGGATTGAGCATCCACAGAATGGGCAATGGATTAGGGGCTGGAAGGAAGGAAAAAGGGGCTAAGTGTTGAGCCTAGGGGGCTTAAGCCTGGGAATAATATTTTAATATTACTCCCAAAAGACATGTGTATTTTATTTTTATTTTTATCCTAAGTTCTCGGCAAAGACAAAACGTGCAAAAGGGATGCATGCTATGGGAACACATGTAGTTCCCAGGGTGACAAATGTCAACCCTGGTGCATGAAAATATAATAACCGAGATGAACCATGTGAGGGGGGGTGTCTCCATTCTACCCGACCCTCTAAGTGTGAACCCGTTCGATCTCTGCAAGAATACCCTGGTACAACCCTGAAGGTGGTAAAAATCCTGTGTTTATTTGGGAGATAGCCGGTACAGCCTCAGTATGAGTAGTTGGAACTTGTGCGCGGGATCTTTGCACCCCTCCTACAATCCCGAAACCAAAACCATGAGACTATCCTGTGATTGTTGAACCTATTTGGGAAGCGCATGTCTGTTTTTCCCAATTGGCTGTTGCGGCCACACAGTGCTGGAATACGCATGGCATACTGGCCAAAGTAAGCTTTGTGTTGAGCTTGTGTATGACCTCACTTCTGGTGAGGGAGGCGACTGTGGTTGGAAGATACGGGTTGTCAGGCCTATGAG
>ML788496.1:386572-409146 GCA_009831015.1 Picea engelmannii
TTTGCAAACACAAGAAACCCTTATGAAGTATATAGGAGGTTTGCCTGCACATATTAGAAACACTGTTTTCATGTTTGGACCCACTAACCTTGATGAGGTTTCTGTTCAAGCTACGTATATTGAAGTAGGGAAAGCAGGTGTGTCAAGGGAATCGTCATTTTCAAAGAAAGATGACAAGAGGAAAAGGCATGGCAATGGAAAGAATGCAAATGCTGTGACAAAGAAGGAAGGAAAGCCCTCTTGCAAGAATTGCAAGAAAGAGGGACATGATGAGGACAAATTTTGGCAGTTGCATCCCGAGAAGAGGCCAAAGTGGTTCAAAGAAAAGAAGGGAACGCAAACAGTGCCAACAACGACAACAAAGCCTACAGACTGGGGATCGAATTCAGGTGATGAGTCAAAGATTTCATTGGTTGGTATGACAGGTAAATTTGGTGAAGAGATTGATTGTAGAAGCAAGTTGTTTCATATAAGGGTAATAATGTGACACACTAATATAGATACATTAATCGACAGTGGATCTCAATCTAATCTAATCTCAGAAGAATTGGTTAAGAAAATGGGATTAAAAACACAAACTCATCATAATCCTTACACACTTAAATGGATAAGTAATCATCATCATATGCACATAACAAAGCAATGCACAATCAAATTTGCAATTTCGTCTAAGTATGTGGATGAAGTAACTTGTGATGTTGTGTCATTAAAAGAATGTGGAATGGTCTTAGGTAGCCCATATTTATATGATCGTAAGGCAATCTTCTACAGAACAAAGAATCAATATCAATTCACTAAAGAAGGTCATGATTTTGTGGTTCGTGCTCATCGTGTTAAAGCAAGTAAAACAATGGAACAATTAACGAAGGCAATGCAAGTAAGCATCAAACCACTAATTGTTTCAAATGAAGTCATTTATCTTAAACAAGAACAAGACATGGTTGTTGAATGGAAATCAATCATAAGTTGCTTCAAGATAAGCTCATGTCATGCAGATATTTCAAGTATATCAGTTCATTTGCAGTCGTCTTTTTGATGCTGTCATTAGCAATGTTTTCTACATGGATGATAGTGGCTTCAGTAATATGTAACAGGGTTCAAATGGCTCACAATATACTGTCAGTTGTCATGATTGTGTTACAGTTGATCTTGATGAGACAGGTGCACAGGAAAGAGTTCGGAGACAGAGAGCAAGTCGGGTGGCCTATCCCGAGTTTGTTGACTGGTCAGTAACCTTTTGGGGACCAAAAGGTATTTTTGTGGGGAGGTGTGATCCGAAATCAGATCCAGAAGCCTGATAGGGCTTGAAAAATGCTCAAAAATGAAAGTGCTCGAAATGCGACGAAACCTGTGCCATTGCATTCGTCTTGTCCTCCTGATTCTGGTGGTATATTTACTTTGTCAAATGGGCTCCGTATGGAGAAGATATCGCGTTCTGTCCGAAAAGTCAAATAGGCAAAAAAAATCGTTGACTGTGCAGTCCGTACAGTCTGTATGGACGCTGACGTGGCATGTCTGTATAGCGACACATGGTAGGTCCATACAGCAACATGTGGCAGGTTTGTACAACAACACATGGAAGCTCCAGGGAGTGACACGTGGCATGCAGATTTGATCGTTTGGGCGTACAGTTGGACCAATCCCGAGGTGACACATGTCACCACTGAAAGGGTGACATGTGGCAGGGTGACGTCAGCAGCTGACATGGCAGGCTGACAAGGCAGGTCGACGTGGAAGTATAGCAGATGACGCGGAAAGTAATGTGGCAGGCACGTGGGCCAATCAACAAATGACACATGTCAGGTTATGGTTGGTTTTTAAGGTGCCACGTGGCCTAGTCACAGGCTGCCACATGGCACCGTGTGATTGGTTATTGGTTTTGTTTAAAAGTTTGGCATGGCTGGGGGTTGAACCCGCGACCTCTTGGTGGGCAGAGGACCGACGGGGCTGGGCTAACCGCCCGCCCCCATGGTGGTGCTTGTAAACCATTCGGCGAAAAATATATTTAAGTTTTGTTATAGTTTGAACTGGTGGGAAAAGGGTCGGGGCCTAGCCCTAGCCCTCGATTCAACATATAACACATGACCATATGCGGAGTTGTTAATACATGCGTGGGGTTGTTGGACCCGTGGTCCTATGTTTGCACCCCATAACCGGGGGTCTATCCATAACGGGCGCGGATTTAGGGTAGGTAGTTAGGCCCGTGGCCATATGTCAATGCACAAGACCGAGAGCCAGCACGAAAGGTGGGTGTTATAATGGTTAGCGCATGGCTCTATTGGAGCGCCAAGAAACCGGGGCTGGAGCCAATGGAAAGGGGCCAACGCCATGGCACGTGGCCATATGGCGCCCATACGACCAGCCAGAGGGCGCGCACTCCCAGGGTTCGGGGGCTAGTGCCCGATTTATTTTATGAAGTGGATTTTTAATAATGTTTTGGGTTTTTAGTTGTAACTATGCCTATTATTAGTTGATTCTCTCCATTTTTGGGGGATATTGGGCATTTTTGGAGGCCAAATTCTTGGAGGAAGTTGGAGGTGAGCAACCAACTTAAAGGATATATAAACCAGGCCTGTTTGAGGCCATTAGCAGTCAGTCAGAGCAAAGTTATGCTGGAGAAAAGCCAAGCCAAAGTCAGTTTGATGCAGAGAAGCTTTTGAGGAGGAGACGTTGTCGGACCATTTCTGGGAGCTCCGGACGTCCGTTTTGCGTGCCGTTTTCTTTGTAGGGTTCTAGAGATATGGGAGAACAAGACCAGATCAGTCTTGTAGCCATTTGGCATTGCAGTGATGTAATTTTGAGCATTTGAACAGAAATAAAGAAGCCTCCCCCACAGAGAAAAGGCTCGGAGACGTAGGCAAAAGTTGTGCCGAACTCCGTTATCAATCTGCGTGTTATGGTTTGCTATTTATTTTTTCATTTCAGATCTGTAAATGTGTATATGGATGTTATAATTCCTCTTCTTTCCTCATTCTTTCACTAAGTTTCTCAAATGGTTAATTAATGCATGCAAAATTAAAACTCAACCATAGTCATTTAAAAGATCCTACGGATCAGCGGGTAGGCGGGCTTCAAAATAGGGTTAAAAGGTACAATTGTTAGAGGTGAGGGCGCGAGGGACAAATTGTGCATCTTAGAAATTTTTGAGTGCAATACGCCTAACACCAAAGAGGGCATGATAGGATAGTATAGAGGGAAATTTGTATATTGCAGAAGTCCGGGTAATGTTTGCAGGACATAGAACAATGGAGGTGCAAACATGAGCCCGCCTATCCGGGAACCCGCAATTGAAAAAGTGGCTCAAGTATGGAATAGAGAAACAGATGGGCATATTCGTTTTCGCTAATATATTGAAACTTGTAATATATATCTGATTGCGTGGAAAGATCTTTTTTGCATGTCTCTGGGAAGAAAAGAGAATAAGAGAAGATAAATTAATTTAAATTCGAGGAGTCGAGTTTTAATTAAATTTCATTGTCTTGCCGATGCTTTTGATTTTTAATGGCATTCTGTATGGTTTTTGCATGATGAACTATTAGCATTAAACCTTGGTCGGGAATAATAAACAGTGCCTAAGAATTGCAGATTTCGTGAACCCGCCAACCCGAGGAACCGCGAAAGAGATTCCATGAAATGGGAAACTATGGAAAGCCATCAGACAGGATTCAGAATTAGGGTGACAATGGTTCCCTAAGAGACGTGACTTCCCGAGGGTCAAATTGTATGTCTCAAAACTTGAATGAAAAATGTGTACCACGGAAGAGGGGATGATATGGGAGTCTGGCGGTCAATTTGTATATGACAGACCCTTTCGGTCATTAATGACAGATTTAAGATTCATGCACAATGGAGTGCTAGCATTAAATATTTCCAATTGCATTTCCAAAGAGAAGTAGGAAGGTAGCGGGGATAGGGAACAACAAGTATGGAATGGATAATTATCGAAAGCAGTTGGTGAAGCTTCAAGATAGCGCTACAAGATACAACTAGTAGAGGTAAGGGCTCGAGGGTCAAATTGTATCTCTCGGGAGTCTTGACCGCATAACGTGTAACATGGAAGAGGGCATGATGATGCATTCCTGTGGAAAAACTATATATCACGGAACTCCGAGTACTTTTTGCTAGTCATGGAACATTGGAAACACAATCTTGAGCCCGCCAGTCTCGGAACCCGCAATCGAAAAAGTGTCTAAATATGAAATGGGGAAACGAAAGGGAAGACTTTATACATGGTAAATGTACAATGTCATGGAGATACACCCAACTTGGGGCTAAGTATTGAAAATAACAAAGGACGTCTGGGCTCGTGACAGGGCATTCCAGTGGAAAAATTGTATATCGTGGAAATCCGGGCACTATTTGCAAGTTGCGGAAGATTCCAAACACAGTTTTGAGGTCGTCAATCTGGGAACCTAGAATCGAAAAAGTGTCCAAGTATGGAATAGGGAAATGATGGCGGGGACTTGTTTTCGCTAATATATTGAAATTTGTAATATATTTTCCATTACTTGGCAAGATCTTCTTTGCATGTTTCTGGAAAAGTTTTGTAGGGATGGTTATTCCTCGAGACTTTTTCTTATTAATGATGATCCTTATGGTTGTTGCATGATGTCATTTTAGTATTAAACATTTGGTGTTTCATATTTGGAAAGAAGTATGAGGGTGGCCGAAACAGGAAACAGTGACTAGGAATTGGAGATTTCGTGAACCAGCCAATACGAGGATCCAAAATAGGGTGACAAGGTCTCCCCAGAAGACATGAGGCCCCGAAAGTCAAATTGTATTGCTCGGAACATTTGAATGCATAATTTGTAAAATGGAAGAGGGGAGGATGTCGGAATTCGGTAGTCAATTTGTATATAGTGGAGGACCGTGTGCCAATTGTTTTGTACCAGTGTGTTCAATTGTCACTAGTAAGAGCATAATTAATGTATATTAGGAAGGATGGGAAGTTAGTGTGGATGGAAGGCAATGACAGACACTTTGAAACATTTTTGAACTGTGGTAGAGTGAATCTTGTGAGTTCGAGGATTCCGCGGTGGAATTATAGATCACGGAAGTTTTGAGTGCAAGATGTATATCATGGAACAAGAAGAAACAGAGTTCAAAAGTGCCAACCCGACAACTATGGCCATAAAATTGGCTAAGTATGGAAATGAAAAATGGTCGGTTGGATTCGTCATGTGAGGATATAGATGGAGATGAATATATGTCATCCCGCCAACACTGGAACCTGCGATCATAGAAAGGTGACTATAACTAGAAAGAGATAATACACGGGAAAAAGAAAAGGGAAAAAGGGATAAGGAGTCCATGGTGGAATTGTATATCACAAAAGTTTTGAGTGCAAGATGTATATCATGGAACAAGCAATAGAGTTCGAAAGTGCCAACCCGACAACCGCGACCATAAAATTGGCTAAGTATGGAAAGGAACAACGATCGGTCAAATTCGTCATGTGAGGATATAGATGGAGATGAAGATATGTTAGCCCACCAACATTGGAACCCACGATCATAGAAAGGCGACTAAGTATATAACCAGAAAGTGATAATACGTGGGGAGAAGAAAAGGGAAAAAGGGCTAAGTATATCACAAAAGAACATATGTTGTTCGTTTATTAATGCCAATCTTTTCGAACCCCTGGTGAGTTCTCACTAGTAAAATCATAAATTGTATATCAAGAAAGTTCTTTGGGTGCAAGATGTATATGACATAACATGGGACATAAGTGTTGGATACCGCAAACCCGGGACCCGATGTTCAGATAATTGGCTAAGTATTGAAAGGGAACGTGGTTGATCGGGCTCATGGTGTGAAGATATAGATAAAGAGATGTCAATCTGTGAATCCAGGAGGTCGTGATCATATATATGCGACTAAATATAGAACCACAAAGGGATAATAGAGGGGGAGAAAAGAGGGAAAATTTAGAAAGTGTTTATATTTATTCCAATAGTATTCATATTACTATATATTAATAGATTGTTTCTGGTCCAAATGTAAATCATATTCCAATTTGTAGCATCATGTTCGTTTCACAAATTTCGTTGAAATCCATAAGCAATAGAAAGAAAAAAATGACAGATGATTGGGCTCGTGACGGGGCATTCTAGCAGACAAATTGTATATCGCTAAACTGTGGGCACTGTTTGCAACTCGCAGAAGATTCGAAACACAATTTTGAGGCCGTCATTCAGGAAACCGCAATCGAAAAAGTGTCCGAGTATGGAATAGGGAAACGTTGGCCCGTATTTGTTTTCGCTAATATATTGAAATTTGTAATAGCTTTGTCATTACCTAGAAAGATCTTCTTTGCATGTTTCTAGACAAGTTACGTAGGGATGGTTAGTCCTCAATACTTTTTCTTCTTAATGACGATCTTTATGATTGTTGCATGATGGAGTTTTAATATTAAACCTTTGGTGTTTCATATTTGGAAATAAGTATGAGGATGGGTGGAACAAGAAACAATGACTAGGAATTGGAGATTTCGTGAACCCGCCAACACGAGGATCCAAAATAGGGTGACGAGGTCTCCCTAGAAGAAGTGAGGCCCCGAAAGTCAAATTGTATCACTCAAAAAATTTGAATTCATAATGTGTAACACGGAAGAGGGGACAATGTCAGAGTCCAGTAGTAAATTTGTATATGGTGGAGGTCCAGGTGTCAATTCTTTCATACCAGTGTATTCAGTTCTCACTAGTAAGAGAATATTTAATGTATATTAGGAAGCATGTGAAGTTAGTGGGGATGGAAGGAAGCAACATATACTTTGAGACATTTATGAACCCTCGTAGAGTTAATCTTGCAAGTTCGAGGATTCTTCGATGGAATTGTAGATCATAGAAGTTTTGAGTGCAATATGTATATCACAGAACAAGAAGCAGTCAAGTTTGTAAGCCCCAACCTGGTAACCACGGCCATAAAATTGTCTAAGTATGGAAAGGAATAGCAGTCAGTCAGATTCTTCATGTGAGGATATAGATGGAGATGAAGATATGTTATCCCTCCAACCATGGAACCCACGATCATAGAAAGGTGACTAATTATATAACCAGAAAGGGATAATGGACGAGAAGAAGAAAAGGGGAAAATGGCTAAGTATCTCACAACAAAAATTATATTGTTCATTTATTAATGACAATATTTTTGAACCCCTGGCGAGTTCTCACTTGTAAAAGCATAAATTGAATATCGTGGAAGTTCTTTGGCTGCAAGATGTATATGACAAAACAAGGGACATAAGTGTTGGATACCACAAACCTGGGACCTGGTGGCCAGATAATTGGCTAAGTATTGGCCAAGATAATTTTGTTATATTTATTCCAACAGTATTGATATTAATATATATTAATAGATTATTTCTGGTTCAAATGTAAATCATCTCCCCATTTGCAGGATGTTGTTCGGTTCACAAATTTCGTTGGAATAACGTAAGTTTTGAGTGTAAGATGTATATAGAGAAATAAGAAGTAGTAGAGTTCGAAAGCGCCAACCCGGCAACCGCGGCCATAAAATTGGCTAAGTATGGAAAGGAACAACGGTTGATCGGATTTTTCATGTGAGGATATATATGTACATCATGAAACAAGAATCAATCGAGTTCATAAGAACCAAACCGACAACCGTGGCCATAAAATTGGCTAAGTATGGAAAGGAACAACGCTCGGTCAGATTCGTCATGTGAGGATATAGATGAAGATGAAGATATGTCAGCCCGCCAACCCTGGAACCCACGATCATAGAAAGGTGACTAAGTATATAACCAAAAAGCGATAATGGACGGGAAGAAGAAAAGGGGAAAATGGATAAGCATCTCACAGTATAAAATCTATTGTTCATTTATTAATGCCAATCTTTTCGAACCCCTGGTGAGTTCTCACTAGTAAAAGCATAAATTGCAGTTCACATAAGTTCTTTGGCTGGAAGATGTATATGGTGGAACAGGGGACATAAGTGTTGGATACCGCAAACTCAAGACTTGGTGACCAGATAATTCACTAAGTATTGGCCAAGAGAAAGGTTTTATATTTATTCCAATAGTATTCATATTAATATATATTAATAGATTATTTATCGTTCAAATGTGAATCATCTCCCAATTTGCAGGATGTTGTTTGGTTCACAAATTTCATTGGAATCATAGAAGTTTTGAGTTCAAGATGTATATAACAGAACAAAAAACAACAAAGTTTGAAAGCACCAACCTGGAAACCGCGTCCATAAAATTGGCTAAGTATGGAAAGGAACAACGATCGGTCGGATTCATCATGTGAGGATATAGATGGAGATGAAGATATGTCAGGCCACCAACCCTAGAACCCGCGATCATAGAAAGGAGACTAATTATATAGCCAGAAATCGATAATAGATGGGAAGAAGAAAAGGGGAAAAGGGTTAAGTATCTCACAGAAGAAAATCTATTGTTCCTTTATTAATGCCAATCTTTTCGAACCCATGGTGAGTTCTCACTAGTAAAATCATAAATTGCAGATCACATAAGTTCTTTGGCTGCAAGATGTATATGACGGAACAGGGGACATAAGTGTTGGATACCACAAACCCGGGACTCGGTGGACAGATAATTGGATAAGTTTTGGCCAAGAGAAATTTTTTATATTTATTCCAATAGTATTCATATTAGTATATATTAATAGATTATTTCTGGTTCAAATGCAAATCATCTTCCAATTCGCAGGATGTTCGGTTCACAAATTTCGTTGAAAACAATAAGCAATAGAAAGAAAAAAAAAAGAATATATATATATATATATATATATATGTATATATATATATATGACACAACATTTTTTGTATATGAACATATATTATAAAATAGAAGAAGCTGCAATATATGCAAGATATTGAACAGGAACATGACGTCAATACTTGAGTTTCCTTGTTGTAATAGTCATTAATTCATTCTATTTATGGGACCCGAAGAATGAAAGCAGGATGGGTCCTCCGATTTATTTATTTAAGTATAGGGTGGGTGCCACATAAGTATGGTCTATGACAAATTATTCTTCCATGTAAAATGTAAGGAACGAACATAGTAGCCTTTATTTAAATTGAAGTGTTGGGGAGCAGAAAGAAAAGCTTGTTGTCCATGTTTAACGACAGACAAAAAAAAAGGTACAAAATAAAATGAAAAGAAATACCAGAGATTGGAAAATACCATAAAAAAACCACAAATATTTTATATTCAAATAAGATGGGTTACAAAATACAACTGACATTATTTTCCACAATGACTGTGATTTGGCCTGCCGCCGACCAAAACAAAATATGTACAATAATGAATATTATGGACATGTTTCTTGATGATCAAATGCTTGATTCGTAAAAAACAACAAGTTGGATATCAATTTCAGGTCTTGGAATACATTAGTGCTTCCAACTAGATCTATCCCAACTTTTTGAATAGCTTGTCTCTTATAGATATGGCCTGCCTGCATTGGTTGGTTATTCAACATTCCATACTTTGTTAAGTGTTAATTTCCATCTGTCTTCGGAAACTTGGGGTTTAATATGCCTTCCTTGTAATGTTCCTGATCATTGACATCCGAGACAACTTAGAAATGTGATTCAGGCCCAATTCAAAGTCAAGGGAGTCGTTTTATGTAACATGAGCTTTGGGGGAAACAAATCCTGTTAGGAAACAAAAGTTGAGACAAAAAAAAAATCAAGTATGTTGTGACTGCTATTCTCCCTGTATTCGATCATCTGTTTGGTTGAAAATCCTTCCTGAAAATTTGTATGTTGAACTTCTTTGTTTTATTATGGTAAATTGGAAGGGACGAACAAGCCAATTGCAAAATGTTCCTTTGTTGAAGTACATAGATTCTTCCAGCAGCACAAATCTGGCAAGTGTATCAAATGTTGCAGATCACATTATAATATATCTTTCATTGTAGGGGTGGTAGACATGGCGGCCCACAAAAAGTTTTGGAATGTTCGAAAGTGACACCAAATATTACTCCATGCCCAAATACACTCAGAAGAAAATTATAAAATTGGATACCAACGAGCCTGAGAAACTGTATGCACATTTGAATCAACATTCTAAAATTACAGAATGTTTTATGCCAAAGTTGTAACATAATTGACAGACAACCAGTTTCTATGTCAAAGAGTGTTGAGCGACCTTTGGATGCAGTAATAGACTCGACGTACAATCAAATTTCGATCACTACTAATACTAATGTGAAGTGTAAGAAGTCGTGATCCCGGGTTCCAGGTAGTTTCACCTTCAGACATCCACATAGGCGGTGACCCAGGCTCCAGGTAGCTTCGGATTCGGACATTGACATTAGCAGTGGCAACAAGAACAGTGCTACTAACTGCAGTGCGACAATTCAGTGAACAAGCAGGGTTGTCATTGTCAAAGAACTTAAACTGGAGGATTGTCAGACCTGCAAAGAACATCGAATTTAGTGTTTCTTTCTCATGAAATCTAAAATGTTTCTTTGAGTCCATAAATATTTGGACATTGGGTGTCCTGTCCGATAATGACCTTGACATTAGGTACATGTCAGACATCTATTATCTGACATTGTAGTGTTAATGCAATTGCCATAGTGGACAAAGGCTCAATTGCATTGGAACAAGCAATATTAATTTTGTGATTAATTAACATCCTTGAAGGAAGTGAATCCCAAACAATGCCTAAAACTTTCGAACAACTATCTGTTCAAAGAATACACTGTTCTATATTTAAAAAAATAAGAAATTGTATGGTTTGAACTTTTTTTTTTTTCAAATATCGCATCAACTGCAATAGAAGAAATGCATTTTCCTTATCCAAAGCAAGGGAAATAGCAGGAAGATTGACATTAGGTGGAAACAGATCTGGAAACACACCACTACAGTAAGGTATGTTCTAAAGAATGAAATAAAATGATTACATGAAGGTGGTAGTAAAAGGTGATTTTCAGAAACCAAATTATTACCTGAACACGCGAAACTCCTTGGAGAAGGTGGTAGTATAAAGTAATCCTCAGAAAGTGTTGCAAAGTCCATAATCCATAATTCCTTCCCATTAACTTTTTCCAGTTACATGTCGATGCACAGATTAGAAAGTTTTGAGAGTGTTGTTCCCTGGTTATATACCCACCTTCAAGCAGGAGAGGAATATTCATGTAAATAGGGGCAAGCCCATCGAACCAGATGTAATCATATGCATAGAAGTAGTCAAATAATAAATGTGTAGTAGCGATAGAAAGTTGATTGTATGTGGAGTCTGCAACTACATCCAGAGGACAGTGAACAAACTTTGACAAAGAATATGGATTTTTGTCAAGTCTGTTACCACACCCAGAAGTAGCTCAACAAACTTTGAAATAGAAACTTTTGTAATTTTAGTATGTCATTTTAACCACCCATACAGTTTCTCTTACTTGTGGCGATTCAAATCTATAATTTCCTTTTGAGTATATTCGTGAATGGAATAATATTTCACATCATTTCCGAATATTACAGACCATTTTTCAAGCCATGGTAAGTGAGACTCCTCCAATCGAAGACAAATTATTGTGTGCTCTGTAGAATTTGATACACTTTCCAAATCTATGTTGTTGGAAGAAACTATATACTTCAACAAAGGAGCATTTTGCAGGTGACCTGAAAATCCCTTCCAACTCCCAGCAAGAAAAAAAATAAGATCAACAAAAAAATCTCCAGGCAGGCCTTTCAACCAACCAAAGCATCAAATACAGGGAGAACACCAATCATAAGATACTTTTTTTTTTATTTTTTTTTATTTTTTTTATTTTTTTCTTCTATCTGAGTTTATGTTGGCTAACAAAGTTTTTTTTTGGCTCAAATCTCACTTCACATAAAACCATTCTCTTGTCTTTCAATTGGGCCTCAATGGCATCTCTAAGTTTTCTTATATGTCCATCACCAGGAACATTACAATGAAGGCACCCTAAATCCCAACTCTTTGATGATAGAGAGAAATGGGAATAAGTATTTAAAATCAACGCTGGAGGATGACAACATAATATTCCATAGATTTTGGTTTAATTTGTCTTAATAGAAGATGCCCTCGATCTTTTCGCTTATTAATGCCAATCTTTTCGAATATGTGCGTTGAATAGTGACTAATAGCATGTATTAACATTCCCATATCCAAGCAGATTCTCAAATATGACAACTTGTAACATATGCACAATATTAAAGAGGGACATGACATCAAGGCCTATGTGGATGACACGTTCATGGACGGTGGAGTGGGAGTACAATATTGCACTATTACTATGATGATGCCTTTAAAAAACAAAAATAGCCAAAAAATTTATGCAAATTCAAAATGCAAGCAAAATTTTTTATCGGATCCCATAATATTCGCCTGTTTATGCATTTTAATGGGAGATGTCCTCGAGCTTTCCACTTATTAAAGCCAAATGTTTCAAACCTATCTGGTCGGTTGTCACTTTTAAAATCATAATCAATGTGCATTGGGAAGGGGAGAAGGTGACGGGGATGGAGGGGAGTGACGAAATGCTTAAAAACTTTTCTAAACCTGGGAATGCATAAACTCGTGAAACTTTGAAGACTCAACTAAGTATGGAAAGGCAGGTCGGACATATGAATTCATCGTAGGTAGAGGCAGGGTTGCGAGTTCAAGGAGTCCAGGGTCGAATTCTAGAGCATAAAATTTCTATGTGTAGGATGTATACCCCAAACACGAGTTACCATAGTTCGATAACACCTATCCATGAACCCTCGTTCATAAAATTGGCTATGTATGCAAAGGAACGACGGTCGGTCAGACTCATGATGTGAATATATAGATGGAGATGATGATTTGTCAGTTCGCCACATTGGGAACCTGTGAGCATAGAAACGTGACAAATTATAGAACCATAAACGCATAATAGAGGGTAAGAACAAAAGGGAAAAACAGACAAGTTTAGAAGAAATTGGATAAATATGCAAACGAACAACAGCCAATCGGACTCGTGATGTGAATATATAGATGGAGATGATTATTTGTCAATTATCCACCCTGAGAACCCGCGACGACAGAAACGTGCCAAATTATAGAACCAGAAACACTCAATAGAGCGGAAGAACAAAAGGAAAAAATGGGAAAGTTTACAAAGAAGAACTTTATCGTTCACACAACAACACTTACTCTCATCACTATGAATCCATAGGAAGAAATTAATCATGGGAAAAAAATCGTCAGCTATGAAATATAGTTAGAGCCTGACAAACTCTAGTTGAAGCCATAAGAGATGCAATTTACATCCACTGCAAATTTTTTCATAATATTTTATCTTAATGGAATTTTCTAGGGAGACAACTGCAAAACAATGTAACAACAAATCCAACTACAGATGCAGTACCCCAACATCGCAAAGTTTAAGAAAACAAGAGAAAGAAACAAATATCAACCCAGTTAAGATGCACCAAAAGGCCCAACTGCAGTTGCAGGACCCGAACCCTGCAATGTTGAATCAAACAACAACAAGCAACATCCAGCGAACAAAGAAGCAAGCACCAACCAGTCGACTAGGAAATGCTAGTGAAGAACAATATTGGCCAAATTCACTGCACACAATATTGTATCAAAATATTTAGAGGAAAATGTATTGTAACACATCTGTTAACCAAATATTTCAGGCTGTGAGCACTGTCAGGTAAAATTCAAAGTTGGCAGGACCGTCCAAAGGCCAATGTTTGACACATAACCTACCTCCATCACAGCAACAGTGACACATCACAAAAGGAAACCGTATTTTATCCTCACACACAAAGATGTTATGCAAGAGGATTTTGACTCAGGCATCCCCAGTAGTCAAATTTCCCACCTGCAAACTACAAATATCAAGTGAAAATAAATAGGGCACCCAAACCTGCTCGTCAATGGTGAACGACAGAAGGGAAGTTCCAATCGCGGTTGCAGAACCCCAAGTGTGCAAATTGCAACAAGACCAACATGAAAACAAGAACAACAACAACAAACAAATAAGAAATCAGTGAATATGCAAGAAGCAAGCATGAACCAGTGAACCAGCAATGTCGCTGAAGAACAATATTGCGCACATTGACTACAGAGAACATTGCATATAAAAAAATATGGAAGAAAATGTATTGTAACAGGTCTTCTAAGTAAACATTCAAGGCTATGAAGCCTGTTAGGTAAACATTTAAGTCTGTCAGAACTTCTCTGTAAACATTTTAGAAAGAATGCAGTGTGGTAGGTCTCTTATATACAAAAAAAACATTTATTATATTATTCTATAACAACAGTAAAAAAAGATAGTAACAATAGTTCGAACAGTAGAACCTATGTAAGAAAAAAAAAATGTATTCAAAGGACAAACTAATATGAAGTCAACTTATAAAAAAAAATGACTATCTATCTTCAAAGATTTGGATATCCAAACATTTCAAGAAAAAACAACAACTTAGAAAGACCATATATGATCAAAAAACTTTGGATATGCTAGCATACCAAACATTGGGAATAGCAGAGCTGGAAATAAGACCTCCAATCTATTATCCAATCAGATCATGACAGATATGGTATTTTTTATTATATAGAAATCAATGTTTTTAGTTCCCTAGTTCCAACATTAGATATTATGAAAATATTTTTAGTCAAAGGACAAACTAATATGAATTCAACGAATTGTCGATCGCTATAGTCCCTCTACACCTTCGGAAGGGACTAATAAGTGATATCCACCCCACATAAAGATACTCCTTTTAAAATAATATATATTAAAGAACAAAAAACATCCTCCATCAATTAAATAAAGACTTTAATGTGACATCCTCCATTAAAATTTCAATCATAAGGAAAATCATTCACCTCATTTAAAAATCCGAGCATAAGGAGGGATGCTTCCACATAATGATGTTCCAAGCATCTAGTACGGTCGTTGTACCACTTTTGGGGTGCATATCCCTATTCTTGGAAGATCTTGTATGCTTTAACAGGGTGGGTTTCTTGTTGGACACTCCCTCGACCATTTTCTAGGTGCGCCTAGGTATGGACGCTCATGTCACTCTATCTAGGGAGAGTCTATGTAAAAAAAAGACGCCCCTTTCTAATTTTCACTTGCTTTCATGTGTTAAATCTTTCCCAAAGGTTGTTGAACTAGTAGATATTCTTTGGCTCATCTGGTCTGATACCATTTGTGGTAGCAGAAGCATAAAAAACAGATATCTAATTGTAAATATTGAACAAGATGCAATCACACAAATTACAACATAGAGACAACAACAATTTTTTACCTGGTAAAACCCTATACAAGGAAACATCCACCTGACAATGATATTGGGTTTATTTATCGTTCAATGGAGATATTACATTATCCAAATCAGGCTTACACACACTCAACCTCTATGAAGACTATTTTTCCTCTATGGAGGTACATAGATTTATAGGAGCAGTTATATAGAATTGATTACATTTATGTGGATCCACACATTGTGTGATTTGTTTCAACAATAAATTAAATAAAGGATCCACTAAATCTCTTACAATCCAAAAAATCTTGGGAAATTGGTTGGCATATCTCAACAAATTTTACATGCTCAATTTTATATTTACTTCTGTTATTCAAAGTTGATTAAAAAGGCTATTTGACAATGATGTTGTTTAACTGTTTTACTTTTTTATTTTTTTCCCTCCAATGTGGACGAAATCTTAATTTTTTGTTATTTAAATTGTATTTATGAATACATAAATGAATTCATCTTCTTGGAAAACCTTCTAGTACTCTGATTATACAAACTTAGCCACTCAAATATGTAGATCCAACATTTCTTACAAAATTTAAGACAAAATTAAATAAAAAAAAAATCCTAAAAAACAAAACTCAGAAAGTGTTTAAACGAAGGTTCTGATAATTGATCAATTTGTTGACTTTGAATCCCACCTGCAAAAACTATTCATTCAACATTCCCATCATGAGAATCATGAAAAGAAGGGGGATCGCAATGTCAAGATAGTCACCATTTTTTTTCATTTAAATTGATGCCAGGGAAATACTCTAACAATATCCAACAACGAATGTCTTCTGCAAATGTACACCGAATATATTCATATGTTTGGTAAAGTGACAAACTTTAAAGTGATATGACATAGGTAATGAACCGTCGCGAAGTTAGGTGGAACTTTTTTTTTCCACGGGAAAATTTCTCTTTATATTCAGAAGGATATAAGAATTTACATTTCAGCGATCCTGTCAAAGCAGAGACATGAAAAATGGCAGCTTTCTGCTCACATAATGACAAACATCCAACCAAATTCATTATGTCATGAATTCTGAGGGAGAAGCTACCACCAATATCAGTAGAATCTGATACTAAAGAAGATCAACTTTCTTGTGTCTTTCGCTTCAGATATTGAGCAGTATTGGAGGACCCTCATTGCCATCCTCCCATCGGGAGAATGTTAGAATTCCGAGGGGCCAGGATAAAGCCTATTTTGATAGGATGTCCGTGATTCTATTGTCTTCTATATAGAGGTGTAAGGTGGAGAGGATCTTAACAAGTCATGTAGATTCAAGTGTTCTCTCTTTCCAGCATTCTAGTGCTACTGCCTGGAGATCAACTTTGCCATTAATCTAGTCAATAATGACATTGGAGTCTCTCAGTAGTAGCATCACTTTGATGTTCAGTCTGTGAGCCAAGATGAGGGATGCCCACGCCCCCATAAGTTTAGCCTTGGTATTTGTGCCTTGTCCACAATTAAGGGTCCACCTGATAGAAGTGTAAAAGTTTATGAGGATGTATCCCCCCGCCCCACAGAGTATTCCATCTAGTTGTGTAGCTCCGTCAAACCAGGCGATGACTTTGTTAGATGGAAGAGTTATAGTAGATCTGCGGGTTGGAGGATCTTTTGTAAGTGTGATAGGATAGTCTATCACTACTATAATGTTTTTGGTCACCAGGTGGATCGAGGGAGACTTATCTTCAAAAATGGCAGCATTCCTTGCCAACCAAATGTTCCAGCAAACGGTGGCTGGTAGTGTAGGATAGGTCTGGCGTCTAGAGCACCATGTGTTGAAGCATTGTTTCGCCGAGGATCCAGTCCAATGTTCCTTTATATTTAATGTAGTAGTGACATGTAACCATACTTCTCGGGTGAAATTGCAGTTCACAAAGAGATGTAAAGAGGATTCGCTATCCATCTTACACAAAATGCACCGATTAGGGCCCGCCCAGCCATGGCTTTGGAGGTTATCCCAAACAAGGATTTTGTTCTCAGTCAATAACCAGATGAATAATTTGATTTTCAAGGGGCAATTCCATTTCCACAAACGAGTATGCCAAGTCTCATCGCATTTTTTCCAGACCACCTCTGCAATCGCGTGTATATGTTTTTAACTGGGATTTTTTCAGTTTTGTCTCCTCCTGTCTAGATGAGGGTGTCTGACCGCTCCTGTAGACGGATACCAACTCCAATGAGATTATGTTTGTAATGGTTCCATTCTGCTGCAAGCTCAATGTCTAGTTCCAGCGAGGAGCTAGATACCCAGGTTTCTCCTATCAAGCCCTGGCTAGGTGGAGATTTTATTTGAAACAGAAAGTATATACCTTTTATGTGCAAGCGTTCCAGAAGACTAGTTGAAAGCAGGGCTTTGTTACCCATGCCAAGGATAGTGTCCCTGTGAATTTATATTGAGGATCCGGAGCCAGGTATCCACGCGATCCAGTGTAGTAGAATCAGGAGGGACTTCAGAAGATGCTTCCAAGTTTGTGAGCCCCTCAGTGGAGAAGTTGATGCTGATCTGAGCCAGAAATGGACCGACTGGTGGGTGATGTATTTATCTTTTATAACTTTGCTCCAAATGCCTGGAACCATTAGAATTCTCCCGAGCGTATTCGCCGAGAGTGCTTTGTAGAAAAAGTATCAATTTCTTATTCCCTAGTCTCCCAACGATTTTGGTTTTGATAAAGTCTCCCACCTACAAAGATGGTAGCCTCTGTTCTACTTGCTGCCATTCCAGAGAAAGGCGAAAATCAACTATCATATCTTCTTTATCACTGAGAGATGGATGTGAGCCAGGGCCATGCAGTATACCGGAAGGCTTTCCAAAATAGCCTTGATTAAGATGTATCTTCCACCCAGAGTTAAGCATCTATTACACCAGTGTAGGATTCTAAATTCAAACTTTTCAATTAACCATCTCCAATCCCTTGCATTGTAGCTTGTAGGTTTGATATTGTATCCAAGGTAGCTGAAACCATCCGCAAGATCTCGAATGTCGATGTCGAATAGTGTCTTTAGTTCCATCAAGAATTCGTCCTGAGCTCCTAAAGCCAAGAAGGTTGACTTCTGATAATTGATCTTCAGACCTGAAACATAACAGAAAGTGTTAAGCGGATTGTAAATTTCTGTCCATTCAGACATGGAGGCCGATGTCATGATAATCACTTCATCTATGAAGAGAAGATGCAGTATCTGAGTCAGTCTTGAAGCTCTGATCCCCAAAAGTTTGCCATTTGATTGACTTCTTTTTAACAAGATACTAAGATTTTCTAAGACTAGGATGAAAAGGAGGGGTGAGAGGGGGAAGCCCTATCGAAGCCCTCTTTCACATTGAAAAACTTTAGTAGCCTCACCGTTGATCAAAACAACAAAGGTGGCTGAGGTTATGCATCCCATCATCCAATTAGTAGTGACAGCCCCAAATCCACACTATAGAAGGATGAGGTGTAAAAAATTCCAATTTATACAGTCAAAGGCCTTTTTGAGGTCCAGTTTTAGGAGGATGGCTTGTAAATTTTTTGTCTTAATACTGTGTAAGCACTCCTGTGTAGTTCCAATAGCATCGAGGATTTGTCTCCCCTTGAGAAATCCAAGTTGTTCCTCTGATAGTGCTCGAGAGAGTATGGGCTGAATTCTTTAGGCAATGATCTTTGTAATGATCTTATAGCTAAGATTACATAGTGAGATGGGTCGGTAGTCCAAGAACTGTCGAGGAAGATTTTGTTTTGGAATCAGGACGATAAAAGTATTATTTAGTTGCTTGTTGACAATCCCTCTGTTCCTCAAAACCTCAATTACATCCAACAGATCTTGTCCCATTAAATCAAAATAGTGGAGGTAAAGTTCCACCGTCCACCCATCGGGACCGTGACTTTTTTCTTTAGTGAAGCCTTTTATCACCTCGAGGATTTCCTCTTTTGTGCAGGGAGATTCCAGTGCTCTCGCCTCCTTATCTGTAACCATTTGTGGAAAAATTCGAGCAGTTTCTATCTGATCATGTAGATTGATATCATTTGCTTATTGGTAAAATGATTTGTAGTGGTTGTGAGCCGCCTGCTTGATGTCTTTTGTCTTATGTAGAATACTCCCATCATCTTCCTCAATATCCCATATGCGTTTTTTATTCCTGCGGTGACTGGCAAAGCGATGGAAGTAGCGGGTGTTATTGTCTCCACTAGTAATCCATAGCACTCTGCTTTTCAGGCGCCATCTATCCTCTTCCTCCTGTAGAATAATATTGCGGGATGCCTCTAAACGATGCAATGTAGCTTCGAAGTCAACTTGCTGGTCGTCCCGAGCCTTCTTTCTGTGTAAAAAATTTAATTGATGTTCAATTTTGTTCAGCTTGGATGAGAATAAGGATTTTTTTCTCTTGAGCCAGATGATAGAATTTTCTTTCAAGTTGTTGAGTTTACTCACCATGTTTCCCTATGCATCCCTAGGTAACGTGAGAGATGAGTCGGACTAGACCGATCGAACTATCTGGTTAAAAGCAGGCTCCAACAGACAAGTCAGATTGAACTTGAAGGGATATTTTGTCCCTAGTTTCCCTACTCCAATATGTAGGTAGATGGGGACATGATCGGAAAGGAAAGGAGGATCTATCCAGGCCCGAGTCATGCGATTGGGTGTGATCAAATCTTTGGTCACCAAGAAACGGTCAAGTCGCTTTTCTATACTTGATGGACCCGATCTCCCATTTCGCCAAGTAGGCAGAAGTTTTGCCGGTTCCAAATCCACTAAAGCATCTTTTGAGAAGAGTCATTTGAAGTATTCGTGAGTGGATCCATCTTAGCCCTGTCTCCCCATATCTCCTTAGAGCTAAGTGTTAGCTTCAGGTCTCTCGCTATAATGAGGTCTTTAATAGCTAGGAGGCCTAAGAGGTCAAGCCTCTCCCAGAAAGATCTGTGGTCGAGACAAGGACCATAAGTATTGAGCAAGGTCAGGGTAGAGTTTAGTTCAAAACAGGTACCAGCAAGTAGAATTCCACTAGGGCTTAGCATCGGAGAAAAATAAAAGAAAATTGGATTCTAGGCTGCCAGGAGTCCGCCCGAGTTTCCTACTGAGCTAGCCGCACATACCATCCATTAAGGTTGGAGAGAGTAAAGAAAATTTCTAGCAGATGCAACATCCACCAGAGTTTCTTGTAGAAAAATAACCGTCGGTCGAGTCTTGTCAAGGAGTTGTCGCATGGAGGCAAGTTTCAGGGGTCTTCCTACCCCTCTAAAATTGAGGGAGAGTAGGATCATGATTTGGCTTGTGCTAGGGCTTTTAATCCTCTAAGTGCCCCTAAATTCAGATCAGTAGCTAGAGAAGACGAACTCGATGCCTCTGTGATTTCCTTTTTCCGCGCACTACAGGTTTTGAGTGGCGATAACTCAGAGCCCAGTCCTCTGGACCATGTGGGATCTGTCACAGGGGTCTTTCTCACTCCCGAAGTCGAAGGTAAGTCTCCAAAGTTGGAAGAGGGTGGGATGAGAGTTTTACCATGGTACAACAGAATGGGGAGGGAGTCAAAGGGAAGGGTGGCTGCAGGAGCGGTGTTATCAATCAGTTGGTCCAAATCCTATGCAGAATAATCCTATGTGGAACTTAAAATAACTATCATTGAACATAATAATCCACCTTCATTCTAGATAAAACTGAAGATAGAAATACCAAATTTTTATTATAATAATTTATTTTTAAATATTAAAAAATAATTAACATTTATATTATATAAATTATAATATTTATTTATTATAAACATAATTAAAAAAAAACTTTTAATGTTTATCCAATTTTCTCAATAAAAATCCGGCTTGTCTTGTCCAAATTTCAAATCTTTGTCTTGTACAAATTTTTTCAAATCTTTGTGATTGATGCTCACACTTAAGTGCTTTTGACATTATCCTTTCCTCTATATTGATTATCATACACTTTATGGAAGTGATATCGAATTTAATAAAAAAATAAAGCCCACTCACAGAGATCGGATTCACTTTTCCACTCACAGAGATTGGATTCACTTTTCATATCTTATTGGAGATCACTTATCACAATTTTCATATCATGCCACGTCATTCACATGTTCTGCTATGAATATTTGAGCCCTTTTGGGTCAGCTCAGGTTAGGTGAGCGAATCTAAGAATTCAAATTGTTCATATCGATGTCACCTCGTAATACAGATTCAATCTTGTATTTAATAAAGTATTCATCTTTCCGGAACGCACATGATACAACTTACTCTGTATGTGAGATGGATCAATAGAGTACGTATATATATCACAAAAACAGTCTACTTATATATATCACAAATATTAGATATTTCTTTACACAAATATAAAACTGCTTTTATTATATAATTAATAAAGTATACATATTTATACATCAAGTTTTTTAATTTAAGATAGATAGGTTATCTTAATCATAAACAAAAACAAATCTATGAGACTTAGTTGGAGAAGATCTCTCACAACCAACTACATCTACAACAACCATCTAATAAATAAGAGTAAACAACTCACTTAAAAATTACAATAACCAATACATTAGCAAATCACAATTGCTAAAAACCCTACATTAAACACAAAACAAGTAGAATCTAATCACTTCAACAAATACATATTTATATTTATAATGTAATACAATAACTGCTGTGTCTCTCAATGAATTCTACCCCCTCCTAATCAACTTATTGAACATGATCAATTGCAAAACAATATGCACACAAAACTATTTATTACACACAATATTACACATATATATAGTTGGAATCAGATCCAACTAATTCCAAACATAGATATGGAGATTGAGAGAATATTTCAATGATCTCCAATAAACACAAACCAATTCCAAACATAACACACAACATTAACATTAATGAAACATTATCTCCAACAATATCTCCATCTTACTCTTACTTTCACGATAATCATACTCATAGGCATTAGCCCTTCATATATGTCGTGGACATCTCTACCAACCAACCTGAGATCCGTATGCAACCTCCAGGTTTGGTTAGAAGAATCAGAAACTTAACTTAAGTAGGAATTTGTAGTAGATTTGAGGTGTGGTTACAAAGGCACAGGTTCAAGGACGGTTCTAGTCACCAAATTCTTTGTTTCAATAGTGGCAACGCCGTAGCCATCTCTGTATTTGTAACCGTAAAGGAAAACTCTGCAAATGTCAAAAGCAGCTTGTTTGCAACAGATGGGAACATTGCTATCGGGTCTGAGTAACTCCCAATTTAGTTCTTTGATTAAGTTATTGACCATCACATTGATATGATCGACAGCATCTTCCTCTGTTAATCCAGGATTGTCTTTCATATAACACGACACGGAGGAAGCT
>ML788496.1:429869-449162 GCA_009831015.1 Picea engelmannii
AAACGAATTTAATTAAGATTGGACAAAATCCATTATCTATTCATATGATTAATTTTTGACTGTGGGTTGTATGTAATTTGGAACAAAAATAATCAATGGTATTTATTAAAGGGTGATGTGGAAGGTGTGATGCTCCACCAATTTGAATGTCTTTTAAGCTAGTACAAATTCTTATTTTACTAACCTGCTTTATCATCCTTATGGGTGTTGAGTATATGCTCCTTCAGTTCTAATTAAGATAATTGAAATTGATGACGGGCAGATGGTTGGTTGATAGTCTAGTTAGATTGTAATTAATGGTTACTTTTACTTTAATTATTAATCCAGATGAATTTTAGACTTGCTTAGTAATATTCCTTAAATGACAATTTAGATGGTGCTTTGTTGTCACTGGTAAATTAGAATTGCGAAGTGAAATGTTTCCAAGACTAATTTAGATCGTACCTTATGATCTTATGCACTTTATACACGCGGAGTCGAGCTCATATTGGAGGTCGGAATAGACTGTGTTAAAAACCTTACATGCTATATTAATTATCATTGTCTCGTGATTGATTAAAATTACACCTCCCATGCAATACCATAATAGTAGTGAGAAATTTAATGAGTTGATAAGGATGCACTATCGTCATTAGCTTAGTAGGCTTGGTTTTATTGTATCGGGCGGGATGTAGACACCTCCATGTTCCTCAGAACAGTCGCCAGCCCTGAGACCTTAAATGGTTAAAATCAATGGGAACCTGGGCTTGAGCATTGCTTATGTGTCTTGGAGGTCCTAACCATTGCAGGGTAGGACGGGCGAGTAGTCAGTCATTTATTGGGTCGGTTGATTGTTATTCTTTATGGGCAGATGTTGATGTGTGTCTTAGATATTTATGTTGATATCGCAGTTGCATGCGTCATGATACATCGTTATGTGGCGGTGCAGAGTATACTGTCTTGTTACCCTTGTACACATGCACACACACAAAAAAAATTGCACTTTTTATAAGAGGTTTGAAGGCATAACGAGGAGGTCATTACATATGGTATCAGAGCATGTTTGACCCGTGACTTGGGATCGCTATGGCTTTCGTTGACATGATTTGATTATACTTCTGCTGATTGAGTTGATTGTGTGCGTGTAGGTAATCATGGTTAAAGGACGCCGCAGAGGTAGAGGATAGGGTGCTAGGGGAGGAGGCGCGACGCCTCCAGTGGAATCCGCACCTAAGGGGTCTAACCCTTGGGGAGACGAGCAGGTTCTTGGACAGGAGTAGATAGCGGTTGGCAATGTTGTTGGGATGATGAGATCTTTTCAATGCATGTCCGAGGCACTGATCAGCCATTGGGACATGGATGAGCCAAGGGCACTGACACCCACTGAGGTTCCACCACATGCACTGGCCGTTACTGGTAGCATTCACTGTGAACTCGAGAAAGTCAAATTTCCCAAGTTCTTTCTTGCCCCGGATGACGCATCCGGTGAGGCATGGTTGGGGAACATGGCGATGTGCTTCGCACTTCACGTTTATACCTCCAACATGAAGGTCTGTATGGCAGTCTTTCAACTGAAGGGGAGCGCTATTCTATGGTGGAAGACTCTCCTACCACAACTGAACATGGTCGTCGAAGATGCGTCATGGGAACTGTTCCAGGAACGGTTCCGAGAGAGGTACCTTTCATAGGAATTCATTGAGCATTAGCTCAATGAGTTCAACGCATTACAACAGGGAGGTCGTACGGTGCCTGAGTACGAGGCACATTTTATGGAGCTGCTTTGGTATGCTCCGCACCTTAACATAGAGAAACTTAAGGTCAACCGGTTCATGTTCGGCCTTAATGAAAGCATGCGTTCAAAGGTTAGGATTTTGATGACTCAAACCTTGCACGATGTCTTCCAGAAGGCCCTCATAGCAGAGGAGGAGCTTATCAGTGGGGGTCAGGCTAGGACTCCAGCGAGACCAGTAGGGCAGGGTTCATCTGGAACACCGCAGCATCAGACACCAGCGAGACATATGTCGGGATATCGTGGCTTCCAGAGAGGATCCACTTTCACTACACCTCGACGACTGCCGCCTCAGCAGCAGACACCTTATCGGGGACCAATGCATCAGCAGCAGCGTCGCCCGTAGTAGCGGCAGTTTAGGCCTATTCAACAGAACAGACCAGGGTACCAGGCCGGTGGGCCATCATCTTCTACTTCGGGTACCAGGACTACTAGGATGAAGAAGGGGTGTTAGATGTGTGGGGAGCCACACTACCAACGCGACTTTCCTGTGGAGAAAACCTAAGCGTCTGGATCAGTAGGACCCACTACTATGGGAGATATGGGCAAGGCCCATCGGATTCATGTGGCGGTGAATAACCACCAGGCAGAGCATCAATTGACTGTGCTCGAGACAACGTGTACCATTGCTGACCTGACCCTTAGTATTTTGATAGATCCTGGTGCTACTGAGAGTTCCATTTCTGGTGTAGTGCTAAAAATGATTAAGGTAAAGGCAATCGAATAGGATGAGTTTAGCTTTGTAGAGATGGCTTTGGGAGCCAAATAGAAGGTTGGAGGAAAGGTTACGGGTTGTGCTCTTAACCTGGGAGAGTTTTTCACGAGGAACAACCTGTACATCATGATCTTAGGATCTTATGATGTTGTGATTGGTATGGATTGGTTGGAATCGCATGAGGCGATACTCAACTATAAGAAAAAATGATTGAGCTTGGTTGATGACGAGGGACAGAGACGCGTGATTGTAGGATGGAACCAAGGAGTTTCCCCGAGGTTCGTCTCTTCCTTACAGCTACAGAAGAGTATGCGCAAGGGGTGCAAGCTTTATGCGATCCTTGCACTAAACAATAAGGGAGTAGCGGAAGGTCTAGAACACTTTCCGGTGGTGAGAGAGTTTGCGGACATGTTTCCAGAGGAGTTACCTAGGATGCCGCCAGAAAGGGAATTGGAGTTTACCATAGACATGAAACCGGGGACCGAACCGATAGCAAGAACGCCTTATCGGATGTTGACCCCGGAGTTACAAGAGTTGAAAATGAAACTGAAGGAGTTGTTGGACCTGGGACTAAGACATCCTAGTGTGTCACCGTGGGGTGCACCGGTTATTTTCATACGAAAGAAGGATGGGTCGTGGAGGCTTTGCATTGACTACCATCAACTGAACAAGGCTACGATCAAGAGTCAGTATCCCTTACCAAGAATTTATGATCTGTTCAATCAAATGAAGGTTGCGACAGTGTTCTCCAAGATCGATTTGTGATCAGGGTATCACCAGTTGCGGATCAAGGAGGATGACATCCCTAAGACTGCCTTTAAGACAAGATTTGGACATTACGAGTTTACAGTTTTTCTGTTTGGACTGATAAACACCCCAGGAGTATTTATGAGTTTGATGAACGAGGTGTTCCGCGAGTACTTGGACAAGTTCATCCAAGTATTCATTGACGATATTTTGATCTACTCTTGGACAATGGAGGAGCATGATGAACACTTGCTCTTGGTACTACAGTGTCTGCGAGGGCACAAATTGTATGGGAATTTGTCCAAATGCTCTTTTTATCAATCGAGGATTCATTACTTAGGACATGTTATCTCTGGTGAAGGTGTTGCCATGGATCCAACCAAGGTTGAGGCTATTATGGAATGGCCTACGCCGACGAATGTCACAGAAGTGCATAGCTTTATGGGTTTAGAAGGATACTATCGACGGTTTGTCGAGGGATTTTCGAAGATAGCAAATCCAATCATAGAATTGTAGAAGAAAAACAAGAAGTTTGTTTGGACTGAGAAACGCGTGGAAGCATTTCGGAGGCTTAAGGAGTTGTTAATAATAGTGCCAGTACTAAAGGTCCCTGACATGGAGGCAGACTTCTTGGTATGCACAGACACATCCAAGGAAGGTTTAGGCGGAGTCTTGATGCAAGATGGATGAGTGATGGCTTACATTTCAAGAAAATTGAGAAGGCATGAGGAGAACTACGCGACGCACAATTTGGAGTTATTAGCCATCGTATATTCCTTGAAGGTTTGGATACACTACCTTGTAGGATGAAAATTTGAACTAAAGAAGGATCATTGTGGACTACAACACATTTTTACGCAAAGCGACCTGAACGCGCGACAACGACATTGGTCGGAATTGCTTAGCGAGTACGACTTCGAGATTACTTACATAAAGGGAACATTGAACCGAGTGGCAGATGCTTTGAGTCAGAGGCCACACATCTTTTTGATTTTGCCTCTTCAGACGAATCTACGTGAAAAGATTCTAACCTTACAGCGTGACGATGACTGGTACAAGGAGGTCAAGGGCTTTATTGGACCAAACACAATGATGGTACCATGATATGAGGGATTTTCTTTTGATAGTGATGGGTTATTGAGGTTTAAAGGTCGGATTTACGTACCACCAAATGACGAGATGAGGATGTTGATCTTGAGCGAGGCTCATAGAGCGGTTTACATGGCTCACCCAGGAGTCACGAAGATGAGGGCAGACCTTAAGCCCTTATTCTTTTGGAAGGGAATGAAGGCTGACATAGTTAACTATGTGGCCAGGTGTCTGGAGTGTCAATAGGTAAAGGCTGAACATAGACACCCCATGGGATTACTACAACCACATGCCATTCCAGAATCGAAATGGGAAGTTATTTTGATGGATTTTATTGTTGGATTGCCACTAATGGCAAGGAGACATGACTCGATTTTTTTAGTAATAGAGACTCTGACAAAGAGTACTCACTTTATTCCGGTGAGTACACCGTATCAGAAACCTGACATAGCGAGAGTTTTCATCAGTGAGATTGTGAGGCTGCATGGCGTGCCTAAGAAGATTATATCTGATCAAGGATTGGTGTTTATTGGACGATTTTGGACGAGTTTCCAAGAGGCCTTGGGAACCCAACTTAACTTTAGTACTGCGTATCACCCAGAGACTGGCAGATAGACCGAACGAATGAACTAGACCTTGGAGGACATGTTGCGCATGTACATAATGGACCAACAAAAGTGTTTGGAAGAATTCTTGCCACTAGTGGAGTTCGCTTACAACAATAGTTACCAGAGCACCATTAAGATGGCGCCTTTCGAATTTCTTTACGGGCGACCGTGTCGGATTCCCTTAAGTTGGGATTAGCTTGAGGATAGGGTCCTAGTGGGACCATAAGCGATCCAAGAAAAGGAAGAGAAAATGAAAACCATGAGACAAAGGATTAAAGAAGCGCAGGATCGACAGAAGAGTTACGTCGATGCGCATCGAGTCGACCGTAGTTATGAGGTCGGTGATCGAGTCTTTTTGTGGGTTAAACCGCATAAGAGTTTGATCAAGTTTGGAAAGGGAGCTAAACTCTCTCCTAGGTCATGGGACCTTTCAAGATTGTGCAGAGAAAGGGGCCCATAGCCTATCGACTAGCCTTGCCTAATTCTTTGAGGCGTATGCACGATGTTTTTCATGTATCTGTTTTGAGACATTATATTAGTGATCCTACACATGTGATTGACATGAGTTCCTTACAAGTATCGGACGAGGGAGCTCTCATGGCTGAGGAGGTCTGCATCTTAGATCATCACGTTCGACAGTTATGACGTCAAACGGTAGATCAGATCAAGGTCCAGTGGGACAATTATAGTCCGCACTCGATGACCTAGGAGGATCCATATGATATGCGCCAGCGGTTTCCATTTTTGTTTGATAGATCGACTTATGATATTGTGATACATTTATTTCGGAATTTATACTAAGAAACTTCAGGACAAAGTTTAGACCAAGAGGGGGTGTATGTAACATCCCGCTCTGGTGCACTGAGAAAACTTATTCCTTGAGGACACTTGCTCGCAAGTGATCTGTACTTTTATGATATTCAAACATTTATCCTAGAGTATGATGCGTTATGATAGATGACATGAGGTTTTACTTCTTTGACATAGACAGGTGCTATTGACTTGGTTTTACTGAGTGTGCAGGGTTTTGGACCTTGAGGATGCAAAGGCATCGATGGAACCCCTTGGACTCCGGATTGAGTCAGGGAGTGTACTATTTGGGTTGATTTATTTACTATGATATTACATTGATTTGATGATAGGATGTGGACATGTTCTGACACGATTGTTGATGATGCAGGCTAATGATATCTTGCTGACCAGACTCACATATGGAGTAAAGGGGCTACACATGATTTCCAGAGAGGTTGAGGGAGAGGTGTGGACAACAGCCCTGCCACAACCTACTACCACTCCCGTCGTGGCTCAAACTGTAGGTTAACGATTACCTAGTTCGAGAGGATCCACGATGTTGTGAGGAAAAACTACGACAGTCGCTCGCGATGATTCTAAAGGGTGCACAATAAGGTGGGGGCCTTATTCCTTAGAATTCCTTAGTCTCCCACAGGTTCACCTGGCGGAGTGTTGACTCTAGGGGTTATTGATGTCTTCCAATCAATCAAGTTGGGGAGTGGCACCATTGGAGCACATGGTTCATCCTGAAGGGAACGTTGCACAAAATAAACACAAGAGACGAGTGGCACCCTTGGAGCACGTGGTGCATTCTGAAGGGAACGTCGCGCAAAAGAAACAAACAAGGCCAGTGGAACCCTTGGAGCACGTGGTGTGTCCTGAAGGGCACGTCGCGTTGATGATGATGAAGGAACAAACCTAGATGGCCCTAAGACATTAACGCCTTAAGAAATTCTTAAAAAACCTCCCTAATTAAATGTCGCCCAGTTCAAAATCTAAGTCCTAAGTCTAAAACTTCTCTAGTGTAAAATTTTGTCTAACCTTAAGAAAGAGACCCTATAAAAGTAAAAATAGAAATTTAAACTAAAACCCACTTAAGTAATAGTCTTAGTCTTCATAAAAAGTTTGGAGTAAAATGAAGAGAGTAAGAATTTAATTAAAACTAGTGGATTTAAAAATTGCAAAGAAGAAATTAATTCTTAACTTGTGAAGGTATAAAAGATATTAAATTAATAATAAAAAGGAAAAGATTGAATGGCGCAAATGCCATTGTGGCTCTAATAAAAAGGGGAAAGAAGAGAATAATAAAAATTTAGGAAACTAAAGAATAGGGGGAAACATAATAAGGGAAAGAGGGGAACTTATGGTAAAAAGCGAGGTCAACATAGTAAGGAATCTGCAATTAAGAACCTTCTAAAATGAACTAAATTAGCAACTTCATTTTAGGGAAAGTATTTAAACCTGAAAGGGAATCTAGGAACACCTAGGAGTAAATTTAGGAGAAACTCTAGGTGGGTGAGGGAATTGAGACAATTAATAAATTTAAAGAAAATATTTATTGGAGAAAAGAGGGGGATGGACAACACTTGTGCGAAGGAGAATATTTAGAATATTTTTATTAAAACTTAATTTAAATGTGATTTAGGGAAAGTTGGAGGTTCTAAAAATTATATAAAAGAAAGGGAAGATGAGGAAGAAAGGGATCGGCTGTTAGCGTAACGTTACGCTACCGGATTTGTGCCTTGACTGATTACTTGTGGGGAGTTTGGATTTCCTAGCTCGGATAGGAGTGGTAGATTAGCCTTGTGAGGCGAGCTGGGAGCTAGACGTACCATCTGGATAGTGTGTGGCCCCTTTGCAGCTCGGGGGGCTAAGGAGGAAGCAGAGTACCCTTATCGTTGGCTGGGAGGTACCAGTGAGGTCTCGATGGTCGACGAGCGAGAGAGGCACGGAGCACGCGGATGTCACCCGGAGCAGGCGATCAGGCAACGATATGTTTTTCATTTTGCATGATAGAAAGTATTAGGACCTTGGCCCTCTCTTATTATCAACATTTTTATATTGGCTTGTGATATGAAAACTACTTGGCTTATCTCTGCATGGGTTCTCATCAGATTGATTGGTTTTCCTTTATGTTCCTCGGCGATTGAAATTGTGTTACGGTTATAAAATATTCTTCTTACTCTGTTGTTGCATGTCGATTGGGATAAGAGAGATTTTATGACTGTGTTTTATATCACTGTGGGTGTTTATAAATTACAGTGGGCATTTTTATATTACTATGGGCGTTTTCTATTACTGTGGGCATTTTGTATATCACTGTGGGCATTTTCATTTTTGTAAATTTAGATCTGAGAATCCGTTCTGACAATAGTTGTATGGGCATTTTCATTTGTGTAAATTTAGATCTGAGAATTCGTTCTGGAAATAGTTGCATGAGCATTTTCATTTTTGTAAATTTAGATCTGAGAATTTGTTCTGGCAATAGTTGGCATTTTCGTTTTTTTCAAATTAGATCTGAAAATTTGTTCTGGCAATTTCTCTTTGTAACTATGTTACTGAAAAACCCCTTTTGGCAATTTCGTTGTAAATTGATACTATAATTATGTTCTGGCAATTTTCCTTGCAATTGGGTTACTAAAAAACTCTATTGGCAATGTCGTTTGTGAATGCTTACTGTGAGCAAATTCACCCGGTTGTGAGCCTTTATTTTTTTGCGAACGATTGCTAAGACTGGACCCCTTTTTCTGTTGATTTGTGGAGTATGCACGCTCTGTCTATTGAATGTTTACACAAATTTTAGACAGTTGTATTTGTTTTTTTCTTGCCAGCGATTCCTTTTTGCAAGACCTCTTTCATCTTACAGTTGACATTATTGATGTGAACAATGAACCATTTTGGGAGAGACACCCCCCCCATATTTTATCGAAAACCACGAATTATCTTTCTATTGACAGCATCCTATAGAGGTGTTCGCAACTGGCAGTTGAAAGATGGTGAAATTCTGGTCTCAGTGTGAATGTGCTGACTGGTTTCTGCTTGTAGAACCTGTACCACCTTCCTTTTTTCGAGGTCTGCCCTATACTATTCTGAGCTATAGTGATAGGTCTACGCCAATTTCCTTTTTACTGTACTGTGAATTTAACACCTGCAGAGAGAGGTGGTTGCGAGTTATTGTGAACACTGTGTGTCGGTAGAATTGGTTAATTTTTATTTACTGAGCTGGCAGTCACCCCTTGTAACCTAACAGAATTTACTACTCTGAGACACTCTAGCTCGACTTAACTTTAGCTGCAAGTTGTATGGCAGGATTATGGATGCCCTTTTTACGAGGTTTGGTCTATGGAAACTCAGAGTTAGCCTGGTGTAACTGACCTGAATTTAAGCAACCTTTAACTTACTTCGTTAATGCCCTTTTACTCATCCCATGGACATGTCTGATGTCTACTGGTCATCTTATGATAGTATTCTTAGAATTTTTGCAAGCCGCTTGATGGGTAGTTGATAAGAAAACAAGATTTTTCCTTATTCATATTTTTATTATTGAATTATGTGTAGGTGTAGCGTAGAACTAAGACCTGGTATAAATATAGCATGCTTTTAGCAACTAGTTCCATTAAGGTTATTTGCCAGAATAAACATGGGTGGTTAAGTAATTATATATAAGGTTGACTGACGTAGTGAGAGAGACATGACCACCACCTAGCACTCTCCTGCTCACAGGATCGTTCAAATTCCCCTTCCAGCCGAATTAGCTCATTTGATTCCCTTCTGGAATCTCTGATGAAAACCCAATCCACAGGTCCTTCTCTTTTCCCTGTCACGGCCTCTGCACGCGCCTGTTACCTTTCCCTGATTTAATTTTGGGTTTCAGAGTTTCGTCTTTTCTTATGTTGAGAGTTCTTGTCCTCTCGAACTCCCAATTGTCGATTTTCCGATACAGTGCTTTATTCGTTAGCCCTCCTGGCTAAGCTCCTGGCCCATATGACCACTATCCGCTTTTGACCGCAGTCCTATTCCTTTCAGGGTTTCGAGCTTTCAAATGCCGCAATGCATTTTCCCATGGGATTCCCGATCCTCCAAGTCCCAAATTGCCGAAATGATGACAGCTGGCCCCACAACGCAACCTTCCCGTATTTCTGGGTTTCGGATTTCACGTTTCCAAAATGCCCGAGGTTCATGTCCTCAGGATTCGCGATTTGCCAAATCCCGATATTCCGATGGGACTTTCCTGTCAGGATTTTGTCCCAATAGCCTTGATTGTCGCCACGCATCCTCTGGAGATGGATGGTCCTGATCATCTCTCGCTGTTCGCGACTTCAAGTGTCTCGGATGCCTTGTCTTCAAGACTCCCGAAATGCCGACCTCTGATATCCCGATGGGCTCTTCCCCTTCAGGACTTTCACCGTGGAGATTCCCAAATATGACGTCAGGCCCACAACACAGAGCTCTCTCCTTTTCACCACTCATGAAGTCGAAATACTTCCTCTTCCAACCTCCGATGCTCGAGTCCCCGATGTGGGTAATCTCGTGACACGCGTCCGCTCCCAAATGAATGGTCCAAATCAAATCTCGCTAATTCGGGGCTTGCAATGTCCCGAATTTCTTGACCTCAGGACCTCTGATTCCTCAAGTGTCAATATCCTGATGCCTGTCTCTCGTTAGGACCTTCACCCTCTTATTCACGAAGCTAAACCTCGTGCAGCTCCCAACCGATCTGACGGCTATCGGGTACTTCTCTCTAGATCTGACAGTTCAGATCCGTTCTCCTTGTGCACTCCTCCTAAGCTCCCTTCCTGGACATAGAAACCAATGGTCCAGATTTCCTTCTCCACCCGATCTGACGGTTGCTGTGCTCCCTCCTGCGCTTCTATGATTTTTTCTGGAACCTAGAAGAATTCCAATTTCTCAAAGGCCTCCACCTTTGTCTTCCTCTTCTTCTGCGAACTCCTTACACTTTGAGCTTCACCATGCGTATAAAAATGCTGACCCTCCTGGGCTTCTCCTTTCCTTCGAACCTCAAAGGATTCTGACGTCTGCGCTCCTGCAGAGTCTTCACATGCACACACACAGGTGCTATCAACACTGAGCCTTCCTGTAGCTTCGACCTCCAAGGAAACTCGGTTCTTCATTTCTTTCTCCCACAGATGGAGAATACTTGGATGCCCTCCTAGCTATCCTCTGCCTCAAGAAACTTCTTGCTGAGTTTGCAGGGTGTTCAACAACCCTGCGAAGAGACCTCAGTGGATTCTTCTTCAAATCATTGAACTCAAAGAGTTCTCTTCTCCTGTGCCTGTCTGCACAATGTCTCAATGCCCTCCTGGCAGAGTATCTTCTCCCAGAACTTCTAGCAGTTCTGTCCCCTTCTGTGCACCTATGCACCTGATCAATGCCCACCTAGCAGGGTTCTCAAAAGCCTTAGTGATTTTTTTTCTTCTTCAGAACTCACAACAGAGTTCCTCTCAATGCACCGTTGTACATATTCTCAATGCCCACCTGGCAAAGCTCTCAAAATCCTCAATGATTCTGATTCTTTCTGAACTCACAGCCGATTTCTTCCTTTGTGCACTCCTTGCACCTACTCAATGCCCACCTTACAGAGCTTCACAGAATTCTCAGTGATTCTGACTTCCTAAGAACTCACAACATAGTTCTTCTCAATGCACCACTGTGCATATGCTCAATGCCCACCTGGCAGAGCTCTCACAGAACTCCTCAGAGATTCTGTTTGCAACTTTTTCTTTCATACACAGCCTTGCCTCCAAGTTATTCAACAACCTCGCAGGTCTTTTCCTGAGTTTTCGATTCCAGTTCTTGTGCCGCAGCACGTCATTGTCTGAACCTGCAGAATTCAGAAGTGCAACCTCTGTGCACGGCTATCAGAACCCGCAATGTTCTGTCACACCCTCCTAGTGTGAAGCCTCGAAGACCATCACTTGAAATCAGACACACTCCTACAAATGAAAAGATACAATATACATCTACAACATATAATAACACTCACATACATTCATTCAACACACAGAATACATGCAGGAAAAACTGCTCTTTATTTGTATTAAAATAGAAAATGCCTGTTTGTACAAGGTGTTCCTAAGCACGACCTGTAACAAGGTCTCGACTCTTCTCTCTTCTGCTCTCCACTCGCAGATTATCACACACTACTTCCTACTCTATCCACCTCTCTTCACTTCTTCCCAAAATGAGATACAAAATCTCTTTTACCTGAGGGGGCTCTTCGAGCTCTTCCCTCCAACCTACCTACCCTATTCAATTGCATTGAATGGGCTGTCTAGTCTAGCATCTGGATCTAGATCTCATCCTTACAAACATTAAAGGCCTATCCTATCTACACCTACGCAAAGGAATGAATCTATGGCTCAAAATCCTAGACATTTAATTACATTCAATTCAAAATAAAAGATGAGGGCTACGTCTCTCTTCAACATTGAATGTGTGCGCTCAACATGGCTAGTTGGCTGGCTGGCTGATGTGGAGAGATACTCCTGCATCATACTCCTCAACTACAAAATTCATGAGCTCCTACTCATGAGCTTCCCATCTCTGATGTTGAAATCCTCCTGGATCCCAAATCATCCCCTGGAGCTGTCCATTTGCTCCATTTCCTTGCTGCTGCTGCTGCTACTGCTGCTTCCTTTCTTCTCAACTACTCCTTCCTGGCAGTTTCTGCTGACCTCAACATCATCCTTCAGATGTCCTCGATCGCTGCATCTAGCTGCTCTAGTGGCTGGCTCTGCTCATGCAGTCTCCTCATGCAGTCTAATCAGCCATCCTCTTCATCTTCATCTGTGGCCCCAAGTTGCCACTCTGCTGCAAACTTCTGTCCTGCAGTCTCCCTTTGACTGACTGACTGCTCATTCACATTCTTTAACAGCTCAACCTCTGTCAGTTCTCTTGTTGGCTCTGGATTGTTCAGCCAATCCTGTAGCATCTCTATCTCCATCTCCCATGGAGTGAGAACTTTATCCTCTGCTATCAGCTTCAGTGCTACAACTTCCTTCTTTTCAGCTCCCTGGCCAAAATCATTGAGCCATTCCTCAGAACGCTCATTCTCTTTTCCTTCTTTTTGGGAAGCTTCAGATATCTGCTCCAATCCCTCTTTGATAGTCTCAGCTGGCTATCCTTCTGTTGTTGTTGCACCTGCAACACAGGTTTTTGCCTCCTCCTGGGCAAATGGTAGGAATACTCCAATTCCCCCAATCATCAGAAGATCCCTCAGATCCTCCTCCTCTGTCAGCTGTACCTGCTGATCCAAATTCATCTTTGAATTTATGAGACCCTCCGATAGTCTCATCTACTCGTTCAGCTCTTCGGGCTGATCAAAACTTACCTGCTCATCCCTTCCCACTTGGCAACATAGGATTTCTCTACCACCTTCCTGGCAGTCTTTGAGATCCCGCAGTGATCTCATTTCATTGCCCAGTTGGCAATGTGAAATTCCTCGGCTGTCCTCCTGACAGTCTCTAAGATCCCATAGTGATCTCAACTCGTTGCCCACCTAGAAATTGGGAATTTCCTCTCTACCCTCCTGATAGTTCTTGAGATCCTCAGCTGATCCCAATTCACTGAGATTTCTCCCAGTTTCTGGTTCACATATCTAAACCATTTCTTCTTCTGGTCCATTGAGGTTTTCAACATACCTCAACCACCCTCTTAACATCCTTCGTTGTCTTATGACCATCAACTCCTTGACTGGCCATTTTACCTTCAGATCCTTCATGGACCATTCATATACCCATCTCGGCTTGAATTTCTGCTGAATCCACAATTCGAGATTTTCTATGTCTGCCCTTATTTCAGGGAGATCTTTATCCATTTCTGCAAGCTTTTCTGCCTTTCTATTCCTCCCAGCATGCCTATGGTCTTCAGTAGTCATGGCGTTGTCCCTGTCTTCTCTCCTAGCAAACCTGTTGCTGTCACTTCGCACTAAGAGTGTTTCCAGCTTCATCCTATAGTCCTGCTGACTGTCTTCTTGATTGTTGCCTACCTGCAAACAATCGCCACAGAGTCTCCAGTGCTCTATCTTCCTTTACCTTCTCGCTTCACCTGGAATATACAAGTGAAGTCCCTACTCTGATACCACTTGATGTGTGTATCAGAGTTCTTTCCTCCTCCTATGCCTCTTCCTGCCTGAAATATACAAGAAAGAATGAAGCTCTTATACCAGTTGATGACGAGACGTCTCCTACATCCACCCATAGGATCGACTAATCATCTCCTTGAGCCGAAGTGGCTCATTTGATTCCCTGCTAGAATCTCTGATGAAAACCCAATCCACAGGTCCTTCTCTTTTCCCTGTCACGACCTCTGCACGCGCCTGTGACCTTTCCCTGATTTAATTTCGAGTTTTGGAGTTTTGTCTTTTCTGATGTCGAGAGTTCCTGTCCTCTCAAACTCCCGATCGTCAATTTGCCGATACGATGCTTTAATCATTAGACCTCCTGGCTAAGCACCTGGCCCATATGACCACTATCCCCTCGTGATCGTAGTCCTATTCCTTTTGGGGTTTCGAGCTTTCAAATGCCACAATGCATTTGCCCACGGGATTCCTGATCCTTCGAGTCCCGAATTGTCGAAATGACGACAGCTGGCCCCACATTGCAACCTTCCCATATTTCTAGGTTTCGGATTTCGCGTTTCCAAAATGCCCGAGGTTCGTGTTCTCAGGATTCATGATCTGCCGAATCCCAATATTCCGATGGGACTTTCCTGTCGGGATTTTGTCCCAATAGCCTTGATTGTCACCACGCGTCCTCTGGAGATGGACAGTCCTAATTGCCTCTCGCTGTTCGCGACTTCAAGTGTCCCAGATGCCTCGTCTTCAGGACTCCCGAAATGCTGACCTCCGATATGTCGATGGGCTCTCCCCCTTCGGGACTTTCACCATGGAGATTCCCAAATATGATGTCAGCTGGCCCACAACACAGAGCTCTCACCTTTTAGCCACTCGTGAAGTCGAAAGACTTCCTCTTCCAACCTCCGATGCCCGAGTCCCCGATGTGGGTAATCTCATGACACACGTCCACTCCCAAACAAACAGTCCAGATAAAATATCGCTAATTTGGGGATTGAAATGTCCCAACTTTCTTGACCTCAAGACCTTCGATTCCCCGAGTGCCGATATTCCGATGCCTGTCTCTCGTCGGGACTTTCACCCTCCTGTTCATGAAGCTAAACCTTGTGCAGCTCCCAATCGATCTGACGGCTATCGGGTACTTCGCTCTAGATATGACGGTTCAAATCCATTCTCCTTGTGCGCTTCTCTTGAGCTCCCTTCCTGGACAAAGAAACCAACGGTCCAGATTTCCTTCTCTACCCGATCTGACGGTTGTTGTGCTCCCTCCTGAGCTTCTGCGCTTTTTTCCAGAACCTAGATGAATTCCAATTTCTCAAAGGCCTCCACCTTTGTCTTCCTTTTCCTTTGCAAACTCCTTACACTTTGAGCTTCGCCATGCGTATAAAAATGTTGACCCTCCTGGGCTTCTCCTTTCCTTCGAACCTCGAAGGATTCTGATGTCTGGGCTCCTTCAGAGTCTTCACATGCACACACATAGGTGCTATCAACCCTGAGCCTCCCTGTAGCTTAGACCTCCAAGGAAACTCGGTTCTTCTTTTCTTTCTCCCACATATGGAGAATACTTCGATGCCCTCCTGGCTATCCTCTACCTCAAGCAACTTCTTGTTGAGACTGCAAGGTGTTCAACAACCCTGCGAAGATCCCTTGGTGGATTCTTCTTCAAATCACAGAACTCAAAGATTTCTCTTCTCCTGTGCCTGTCTGCACAATGTCTCAATGCCCTCCTGGCAGAGTATCTTCTCCCAGAACTTCCAGCAGTTCTATCCCCTTATGTTCACCTATGCACCTGCTCAATGCCCACTTGGAAGAGTTCTCAGAATCCTCATAGATTTTGTTTCTTCTTCAGAACTCACAACAGAGTTCCTCTCAATGCATCGCTATACATATGCTCAATGCCCACCTGGAAGAGCTCTCAGAATCCTCAGTGATTCTGATTCTTTATGAACTCACAACCGAGTTCTTCCTCTGTGCACTCCTTGCACCTGCTCAATGACCACCTGGTAGAGCTTCACAGAATCCTCAGTGATTCTGACTTCCTAAGAACTCACACTAGAGTTCTTCTCAATGCACCACTGTGCATATGCTCAATGCCCACCTGGCAGAGCTCTCATAGAACTCCTCAGAGATTCTGTCTGCACCTGTGTCTTTCATACATAGCCTTGCCTCTAATGTATTCAACAACCTCGCAGGTCTTTTCCTAAGTAGTCGATTCCAGTTCTTGTTCTGCAGCACGTCTTTGTCTGAACCCGCAGAATTCAGAAGTGCAACCTCTGTGCACGGCTATCAGAACCCGCAGTGTTCTGTCACACCCTCCTGGCGTGAAGCCTCAAAGACCTTCACCTGAAATTAGACACACTCCTGCAAATGCAAACCTACAGTATACATCTACAACATATAAGAACACTCATAGACATTCATTCAACACACATAATACATGCAGGAAAAACTGCTCTTTGTTTGTATTAAAATGGCAAATGCCTGTTTGTACAAGGTGTTCCTGAGCACGGCTTGTAACAAGGTCTCGTCTCTTCTCTCTTCTGCTCTCCACTCGCAGATTATCACACACTACTTCCTACTCTATCCACCTCTCTTCACTTCTTCCCAAAATGAGATACGAAATCTCTTTTACCTGAGGGGGCTCTTCGAGCTCTTCCCTCCAACCTACCTACCCTATTCAATTGCATTGAGTGGGCTATCTAGTCCAGCATCTGGATCTAGATCTCAGCCTTACAAACATTAAAGGCCTATCCTATCTACACCTGTGCAAAGGCATGACTCTATGGCTCAGCAGCCTAGACATTTAATTACATTCAATTCAAAATAAAAGATGAGGGCTATGCCTCTCTTCAGCATTGAATGCGTGCACTTGACGTGGCTGGCTGGCTGGCTAGCTGACGTGGAGAGATGATCCTACATCATTGACATTGTATTTAGTATAGACGATTGTTGGATTTAGTAAGTGTTTTATTAAATAATAAATTATTATAGAGGAGGCGCTCTTAGAACTCTTGTGCTTATGTGTGCTTTATCAGCTACCCAATATTAGTCTAATTACAACTGATAGCGTATACACCTATTACAATTTTGGTAAAAGTATATAATAACCATAAATCATTAATAATGGTTAGAATAGTATTGATGTGATCAAATCATTAAATATGCATATCACCATGTGGCATGACCCAAATAAATGAGTAAATGATATTAAGTAACCTTTTCATCCACTTGATAACATATTAATTGGAAAAACAAACGAATTTAATTAAGATTGGACAAAATCCATTAACTATTCATATGATTAATTTTTTACTGTGGGTTGTATGTAATTTGGAACAAAAATAATCAATGGTATTTATTAAAGGGTGATGTGGAAGGTGTGATGCTCCACCAATTTGAATGTCTTTTAAGCTAGTACAAATTCTTATTTTACTAACCTGCTTTGTCATCCTTATGGGTGTTGAGTATATGCTCCTTCAGTTCTAATTAAGATAATTGAAATTGATGACGGGTAGATGGTTTGTTGACAGTCTAGTTAGATTGTAATTAATGGTTACTTTTACTTTAATTATTAATCCAGTTGAATTTTAGACTTGCTTAGTAATCTTCCTTAAATGACAATTTAGATGGTGCTTTGTTGTCACTGGTAAATTAGAATTGCAAAGTGAAATGTTTCCAAGACTAATTTAGGTCGTACCTTATAATCTTATGCACTTTAGACACACAAAGTCGGTCTCATATTGGAGGTCGGAATAGACTGTGTTAAAAACCTTACATGCTATATTAATTTTCATTGTCTTGTGATTGATTAAAATTACACCTCCCATGCAATACCATAATAATAGTGAGCAATTTAATGAGTTGATAAGGATGCACTATCGTCATTAGCTTAGTAGGCTTGGTTTTATTGTATTAGGCGGGATGTAGACACCTCCATGTTCCTCAGAACAGTCGCCATCCCTGAGACCTTAAATGGTTAAAATCGATGGGAATCTGGGCTTGAGCGTTGCTTATGTGTCTTGGGGGTCCTAACCATTGCAGGGTAGGACGGGCGGGTTGCCAGTCATTTATTGGGTCGGTTGATTATTATTCTTTATGGGCAGATGTTGATGTGTGTCTTAGATATTTATGTTGATATCGCAGTTGCATGCGTCATGATGCGTCATCATGTGGCAGTGTAGAGTATACTGTCTTGTTACCCTTGTACACACGCACACATAAAAACAAAATTACACTTATTATAAGAGGTTTGACGGCATAATGAGGAGGCCGTTACAGATCAGCCCTAGGGATTTATGCAGGACTCTTCTTTGGTCTGTCGACTGAAGAAGTCACTTTATGGCCTCAAACAGGCTCTGAGGGAATGGTATGCCAAGATGGAATCCTACCTGTTGTCACAGAACTTTGTACATTTTAAATCAGACTTGAATGTTTACATGCTCAGGATGGTTGATTCACTTCTACTTTTAGTTCTGTATGTTGATGATTTTCTGATCATCGATTGCTCGACTTCAACGATTGATGTAGTCAAGAGGATTCTTCATGACAGGTTTTTGATGATGGACATGGGTCTGCTACACTTCTTCCTTGGACTTGAGATCAATCAAGATGCATCGGGCATCAAACTGTCTCAAGCCAATTATGCACGACATCTCCTTGAGATATTTCACATGACAGACTGCAAGTCTTCTCCGACTCCTTTCCTATCAGGACTCAAACTTGAGGATGGCGGGGAGAATCCACTGGTTGACAACACACTGTACAGACAGCTAGTGGGGAGCTTGTTGTATCTCACACACTCCAGACCAGACCTCTCATATGCAATTGGTGCAGTTTCCAGGTTCATGCAGGATCCACATGAGCTACATTGCAAAGCTGCAAAGTGTATCCTTCGATATGTACAGGGAACCATCACCTTTGGGATTCATTATGCAATAGACTCTACATTAGATCTCATTGGGTTTACTGATTCTGATAGGGCTGGCGATACCATTGATTGTAAGTCCACATTTGGTTACTCACTCAGTCTCGGTTCCGGTCCTATCTGTTGGTCGAGCAAGAAGCAAGCTTCCATTGCTCTATCTTTAGCCGAGGCAGAGTACAGAGGGGTAGTTAAAATAACCATTCAGGCTATGTGGCTACGACATTTTCTCACTGAGTTGGGAATTTAGTTTCATCAGTCAATCGTCATCTGGTGTGACAACCAGAGCACTCTGAAGTTCTACAAAGATCCATTTTAGAGGCAGCAAATGAAGCACATCGAGATCCACATGCACTACATCTGAGACTTAGTACACGAGGGGATCATCGACTTACAGTTTTGTCCTTCAGTAGAACAGACAACATCCATCTTCACCAAGACCTTCACTGAGCAAAAATGCCATTCTCTACGAGGTTGTCTTGGAGTGAAGGGCATAGTTTCCTAGCAACTATAGTTCTTCTTTTTACATACATTGTACTTTGAGGGGGGGGGGGGGGG